>JAQQSO010003441.1:0-13547 GCA_028658305.1 Pachyuromys duprasi
GGGAGTGGGAGGGTAGGAGGGACTGAGGGAGGGGGCTACGCCTGGGATTCAAAGTACCTAACCTGTGATTGAGATAAAAATAAATAAATTTTTAAAAAAATGAAAAATGAAAAAAAAAGAAATATATTTTCCTATTCTTTCATCTTTAGGTGATATCAATCCTTGATAGTAATATGTTTTTCTTCGATATAATAGAAATATTACCCTGTTTTCTGTTCAAATCTATGAGTTAGTGTATTTTTATTATGTAATCAAGGGAATTAATATTGAGGGCTATCAATGGGCAAAATTTGTTGATTCCTATTATTTTGTTGTTGGAGGCGGTGTTTCTCATCTTTTGAATTGCTGGTCTGGGATAACTGATTACTGTGTCTTCTCAGGTGTACTTAACCCCTTCAGACATATATTTTTCTCCTAGTGCCTTCTATAAAGCTCTATTTGTAAGTAGATAGCTTAAATTTGGTTTTATTGTGGAATGTTTTTCTTTTTCTTTCTGTTGTGAACGATAGTTTTGATGAGTATGGTACCCTGGGATGACGTCTGTGATCGCTTAAAACTTGCAAAACATACATTCAGGCCCTTCTGGCTTTCAGAGTCTCCAAAGAGAAGTCAGGTATTATTTTAATGAGCCTTGTTTATATGCTGCTTCATCTTTTTCACTTGCAGCCTTTAGTATATTTTCTTTAGTCTGTATATTTAGCGTTTGTTTCTTTTCTGGTACTGTCTATTCGGTGTTCTGTATACTTCTTGTTCCTTGACAAGTAGGCATTTTCTTCTTTTAGGTTAGGGAAATTTTCAACTATGACTTTGCTGAAAATATTTTCGTTGACTTTAACATGATTTTCTTCTCCATCCTATATTGTTATTGTTCATAGATTTTTTTTTCTTAGTATCTGGAGTTTCCAGAATGTTTTGTGCCTGAAATTTTTAAATTAAATATGTTTTTTATTTTTGTGTCCATTTCTTCTATCTTGTATTCAATGTCTAAGAGTCTCTCTTCTATGTCTTATACTCTCTTGGTGAGGCATACCTCTGATGTTTCTGTTAGACCTCCTAAACTTTTTGTTTCCAATTTTGCCTCAGTTTGAGTTTTCTTTAGTGATTCCATTTCTATGTTCATGTCTTGAACTGTTTTTATTATTTCATTACAGACTATATAAAGGGATTTATTCATATCTTCTTTGAAGTCCTTGAACATATTCATAATTGCTATATTGAAGTCCTTGTCTTGGGCTTCAGCTATGTTACATTTCTCAAGGCCTACTAACTGGTTTCTGGTGGAGGCATAGTGTCTTGGCTGTTACTGTTTATGGTTTTACTCTAGTGTCTAGGCATCTAGAGTTACAGTAATTGTGATTCTTAGTGTGATATCTGATCTTGTT
Organism: Pachyuromys duprasi; assembly: GCA_028658305.1. Lineage (NCBI taxonomy): Eukaryota > Metazoa > Chordata > Mammalia > Rodentia > Muridae > Pachyuromys > Pachyuromys duprasi. The sequence continues at coordinate 1,383 of JAQQSO010003441.1, forward strand.
TGTTAGGTGGATGCTCTATGCTTTGTTTTCTCACCCTTCTGGATCTAAGGGAAGTGTCATGACTGATGCTTCTCTTGTAGAGAGTGCTTTTACAGGCTCAGGAATACCACAGAGGACTATAGATGGGTTGGGAGAAAAGGCTGAGAGGTGCTTCCAGAAAGTGCTAAAAGAAACCTATCCACATCAAAAGGCTGGGTCCATAAGGACTTTGAGGTATTGCATCAGAAGAGCCTCTTATATTGCAGTAAGCCAAAAAAATATTCCTGCAGAGACAGGAATGAAAGGGCTAGTGGAAGCCTGAAGTTGTATGGAAAGTATGCACTTCAATGAATGGAGGTGGGAAGAGGGACATCTACAAATAGGTAACTACAGGGCTGAGGGTAAGAATAAAGAGTCTAATGGAGGGCTAGAAAATAATATGAATCATATACCTGAACGTGCCTGAATCCAAGCTTTGTGTAGCTACCATGGTCCCAGATTGAAAGTGTTTCTAGGTGTCAAGAAGCTGACAAAAGCTCAGGGATGTGTTAGAATAGAGCACTGAGGGTTCATGGAAATGAGCAAAGTTGAGTCCACACCAAGGGTTAGCAGAGTCCCTGGGGAATGAAAAGTGTCTTCTTCTGGTTTTGTTTCATTTTATTATTTAATTTCTGGCTGGGACTGATAAGGGTAGTTCAGTGGTAATGTGTGTGTTTAAATAAATTTCTGTCCATTTGAATTTCCCATAGATTGACTTTTCATTATATTACTTAAAATATCCTGATACCCTCCTTAAAAATCTTTTTTATTTGAAAATATGGAGAATTTATATATCTATGACCAATAATCAGTGATTCTAAATAGTAAAGTACTACAATAGCTATTATCTCATTTCTCAAAGAATGACATGAAAATGCAACACAGATTGAGCATGAGGTGGTAATTCCCAATTACTACTATTTTTACTAACTATGATAAGTAACATACCTAAGTTTAACCTTAAGCACTAGGCTGGTATCCAAGCAAAAAACAAACAAACAAACAAAAAACTACTTGATATCCACATTGTTGGAATTTTTACAGTAATGAAAGGAATTGCTTCAGGAGAGGAGATAGTTAATAATAAAAAAAGTGGGAATTTTCAAAGGAGTCTTCTTTCTTTCATTTTTTTTTTATGTCTTTGTAAACCCTTAGCTTCTGAACTTTTTGCTCTATAGGCAATGCAGCTGGGAAAACCACGGGTGGTCTCTTCCCCACACCATGAAGATGACTCATTCCTGGTCATTGCCCCTGACTAAATAACCCAGGGCTTGAGGGAATCAAAGGAGTTATTTTTACAAGAGGGCTTTTCTTTCCTTTGCTGTGCAGGGACATTATAGACTGTGTAGTTAGAAATTGGGATGACTAAAATCACTGTGGCAAGAAGGAATAGTGACCCACGACCCCTTTGCTTATCTCTTCTCTGTTTCAGCCCCCTTCTACCCTCACAGCATTCCCCTAAAGAGCAACAGAAATATCAACACCTATCTGTCTGACTAAGAATTTCCTAGAATTTTTTCAGGGTGATAAAGTTAGGAAGCACAAAGAGTTTGTTAGTAGATTGAGTGTTGCTTTGTTTTGTTTTGTTTTGTTTTGTTTTGTTTTGTTTTGAAGAAAACAACATTTACCACCATGTTAGTGCTGGAGAAATGAGGAGAGAAACCACATGATAAATGAAGATTTGCTCAGCTGAGCAACACCCTGCCTAGGCCCTCCTGATCCTAAACAACACAGAATTGGTCTGGGTGGTATAGAGCTCTTGGCTGGCTCTGGAAAGTCACATCCTCTATCACTTGCTTTGTGTGTGCAGAAAATTATTAATTTATAAAAGAAACTCTGGAGGCTCTGTGGTTAAGAGCACATACTGCTCTTGCAAAGCATGGAGGCTCACAGCCACCTTTGACTCCTGCCCTATGATGTATGATACCTTCTTCTGGTTCTCTGCAAGCACCATTCACAGAGAAAGACCCATACGTATACATATAATTGCAATGCAAATAAATCTTTTTTGTAATGAAAATCCTAAATCTTCATACATATACACATATGTAGTTTCCAAATGTAGACGTCTCAGTGTTTCACCATGGAAGAAGTATAAAATCATTACAATGATGACAATTAGGCTATCATTTCCCTGACTGTTTTCATATACCAACCATTACCAGAAAGATAGACTTGTTGTTAGCTAGATGTAATCTGTAACATTATATTTTACTTTTTGAAACTGTGATCTTTAACTACTATACAGTAGCAGTGGCAGAAGGAAAGACCTAGAAATGTGTCCTTTCATAAATTTGTCTTTTTTTAAATACTTTGGCCAGAAAGATTATACAACCTAAGAAAGAACCTTTATTTAAGGTTTCATTTTATTATTGTAGTGTAGAGAGGATTTTTATAGATTTTTTTAATTGATTGTATTGAATGTAAAACCCTGTGAAAGGATTTTATTACTAGAGCTATGGTCAGTTATACTGTTTATTACTTGCCGTTTTTTTTCTGAAACTTTGATCAATGGCTTCACAGCAAGTGTCTAGGATCTTTATTTTATTTTTTATATTAATTACAGTTTATTCACTTTGTATCCCAGCTGTAGCACCCCCCATTCCTTCCCAGTCCCACCCTCCTTCCCTCATCTCCTCGCATGCCCCTCTCCAAGTACACTGATAAGGGAGGTCCTCCTCCCCTTCCATCTCACTCTACCCTATCAGGTCTCTTCAGGACTGGCTGAATTGTCCTCCTCTGTGGCCTGGCAAGGCTGCTCACTGCTCAGGGGGAGGTGATCAAAGAGCCAACCACTGAGTTCATGTCAGAGATCATGACATGTCCCTCTTCTCCTCACCAGGGAACACACTTGGATATTGGGCTGCCATGGGCTACATCTGAGCAGGGGTTCTAGTTTATATCCATGAATGGTACTTGGTTGGAGCATCAGTCTCAGAAAGAAAAAGAAAAAAAAAAAAAAACCTTGTGCTCAGATCCTTTGGTTCTGTTGCTCTCCTTATGGAGATCTTGTCCTCTCTAGGCTTTACTATCTCCCCATTTTTTCATAAGATTCCCTGCACTCTACCCAAAGTTTTGTTATGAGTCTCAGCACCTGCCTTGATACACTGTTGGGTAGAGTCTTTCAGAGGCCCTCTGTGGTGGGCTCCTGTCCTGTTTCCTGTTTTCTCTTTCTTCCAATGTCCATCCCATTTGTCTTTCTGATTGAGGACTGATCATTTTACCCAGACTTTTCCTTCTTGCTTAGCTTCTTTAGGTGTACAGATTTTTAAAAACAAGGAAATCGTGAAATTTTCAGGCAAATAGTGGAATCTAGAAAAGATCATCCTGAGTGAGGTATCCCAGAAGCAGAAAGTCACATTTGGTATATACTCACTTTTAAGTGGATATTAGACATATAATATGGGTATCTATGATTTTGCAGACTTGTTTTGCAAATGGGCTTTGATGAATGTTAACAGCAATTTCTGTTAGAGACAACAATATCTGGATACTTAGAATGAACAATAAAATCAGATTACACTCAAGAACTGTTACAAAACGGTAAGAGACTTTTTAAAGTAAGGAATGGTCACACACACATACACACACACACATACACACACACACACACACACACACACACACACTTGTAATTCTAGTTCTTGGGCTACTAAAGCAGGAAGATCAAGAGTTCAAGGTCATGAGCTAGGGAGATGTATGGCTCAGTGGGAAAGGGCACATGAAACAGGAGCATGAGGGTGAGAATCCAAGTACTCAAAAATATTGTTTTAAAAAATAAAAAAGATAGGTTTGGTGTAATGGTCACCTATGTAACTCTTGTGTTAGAGGATGTGGAGACAGAAAGATTACTGATGTTGACAGCATAGTTTTAAGTTAGAATCTCTCACTGATTCTGAGAGATTCTATCTTAAGGGGATAGAGCAGAGAGTGACAGAGACGAACACCCGACATCTTCCAAAGAAATCTATGTATATATACAGGTATGCATACAGACATATATAATTCCAAATAAAAATAGTTTTAATTAATCTTTTTTAAATAGACTTCAAGTCCAGCCTAGACTACAAAGTAAGAACCTATCTCAAAATGAAAAAAAAAAAAGGAGAGAAAAACTTAATTTTGAATGTCAATGTTACAAGACTTGGTATCACCTAGGAAACAACTCTGAGCATCTAAGAGGGCATTTTCAGAAAAGATGGATAGAAATAGAAAGACTTATCCTAAAGATATACAGTACCTTCCAACTAAGGCTACGATATAAAGAGGTAGAGAAAGAGGTTTCATCCTTCACTTCTAGAACAAATGTGGTCATCCTTTGTTAACATCACCTTGAAGCTTCTATTGTCTTCCATTCCAGACCTGTTAGAAAAGCATATTCTTTAAGTTGTACAAAGAAACATCAGAAGAAAGCAAAAATAACTAGGCAAAGAAATTTCTTTTATTAAAAAAAAATTACTCAATAACCCAAACTAGGAAAGTAATTAGCACCTGTGCCCAAAATGGCCTGTCTCATATCTCTAATGTAAGGGGGTATTCCAAGGTTCGGTCTTCTATTCCTGATTGGCTAACTTGGAAACAGCATGAAAAAAATGAGTTCGTCTAGATCATAAAGTTCCAGGAAGCATATGGCTTTTGCATAAACAAAAGTTTTACATTGTTAGTAAAATTAAAAGATTTACATGAAAGTTTTACAAGGACAGGAGATCTATGAAAAGCTGGCCCTCAGTGGTAGAGCCACCTTTGATTGGAAAACAAACAAACAAAATAAAAGGTACTCTAACATCTCTCTAGAGAACCTGTAGTTTGGGAGAAGCTACTAGGATACAGATGGCCACTATTGGACTACCCAACCCTATCATGTAAGCCAATCTAATTAATCCTTTTAAGACATATACATATTTTCCTACAAGGGGCATAACTAATACAGATTTGAGTACCAGGAGTCATTCTAGAATTTCAGGACAAATGAAAATTTGATCAGCTGAATAAATTGGTTCAATGGGTTTGGTGATGTGTAGAGCTGGCTAACTACACTAAAGTTACCATTGCTGAGGACTCTCTTGGTATCATAGAAAGCACTAACTGCATATAATGCTTGGGTACATTTCCAGGAAACTAAAGAATGTAATAGTGTTGGCTGGCTGCTTCCAGAATTCCCAGGTAAAGTAATGGAGGAAAAGCATGAGCTCAGAGATGTAATTTTCCAGCTCCAAAAGTATATAATCAGTCTAATAGCTAAGTGTGCCCCAGGAGAAAATATTTTATCCTATATCCATAAGACTAAAGTTGCAGAAACCAAGTACAACCCTTCATCATGTGTATAACATAAGCTTAAGTTCCCAGTAAGAAGTATCTGCAGTTAAAGTGAGCACACTGATTGAAGCATAGTGGGACTCTAATTTGGTATATAGGTGTGTGGAGAGCCTGAAAAGGCTAATAATTTTGAACTCCAAGATTTCAATGGACTTGTTCTCTCTGAGGAAGCACCCTTCCCCATTTTAAGTATAGATATAAATATTTGGCAAACTTAAAGGTGATTCAATACAGACACTTTCCCTTATGATGTACATTGGAGTCCAACTCCAATTTCCCTGGTAAAGCATCAATTTTAAGAAAAGGAACCATAATAATTTTCCTTCCTTAAGATTTAAAATACCAAAAAAAGATTTAAAGTAATGTATGAGAAAGAACCCTTGCTTGTATGTAGCCCATGGTAGCTCAGTATTCAAGTGTATTCCCTAATAAGGGGAACATGGGCTATTTCTGACATGAACTCAATGGCTGGCTCTTTGACCTCCTCCACCCCCTCCCACCCTGAGGGATGAGCAGCCTTGCTAGGCCACAGAGGAGGACATTGCAGCCAGTCCTGAAGATACCTGATAAGCTAGGTTCAGATGAAAGGGGAGGAGGAACCCCCTACCAGTGGACTTGGAAAGGGGCAGGGAGGAGATGGTGGAGGGAGGGTGGGATTGGGAGAGAATGAGGGAGGGGGCTACGGCTGGGATATAAAAGAAATAACCTGTGATTAATATTAAAAAATAAAAATTATAAATGAGAAACAGTCTCATAGAAGACCCCTGTGCCCTGATATATTTGGTCCTTGTGGAGCTCCTGTCCTCTCCAGATCATACTAACTCCCCCTTCTTTCATATGATTCCCTGAACTCTGCCAAAGGTTGGGTTATGAGTCACAGCATCTTCTTTGATACACTGCTAGGTAGAGTCTTTCAGAGGCCCTCTGCAGTGGGCTCCTGTCCTGTAACTTGTTTTCTCATACTTCCAATGTCCATCCCATTTGTCTTTCTAACTGCTTCTTTTTATCCAGCAATCAATCTGTAAATCTCATCATCTTCTAGGAGGAGAAAGACGGAAAGGAAGAAGAGAGGAAAGCTGTGGAGTTTTTTTTTTTTTTGATGTTGTTTTGTTTTGTTTTTTTTGACTTAAGACCCAAGAAAGCAGTCAGACTCAGTAATAGAGGTTTCAAACACCTGTTGGAACAGGACATCTTCAGAAGGTAAGAATGCCTAAGAGTACCAGAACAAGCTTGCTTAAGATTTTAGTCTGTCTATATTTTTCTATAGAGAATTCTCTGTTTAGCTCTGTACCCCATTTTTTAAATTGGATTATTTGATTTGTTGCTTTTTAACTTCTTGAATTATTTATATATTCTTGATATTAGCCCTCTGTCAGATATAATGTTGGTGAAGATCCTTTCCCAGTCTGTAGGCTGTCGTTTTGTTTTGATGACAGTGTCTTTTGCTTTACAGAGCTTTTCAGTTTCATGAGGTCCCATTCATTGATTGTTGCTCTAAGAGCCTGTGTTGTTGGTGTTCTGTTCAGGAAGTTGTCTCCTGTACCAATGAGTTCTAGGGTCTTCTCCACTTTTCTTCTAACCGATTTAATGTGTCTGGTTTTATGTTGAGGTCTTTGATCCACTTGGACTTTAGTTTTGTGCAGGGTGATAAATATGGATCTATCCTCCTGCTCAGATGTAGCCCATGACAGCTCAGTATCAAAGTGAGTTCCCTAGTAATGGTTGTTCTTTCAACCCTTGACCTAAAGCAACTAATCAAAGTCTTAGTATACCCCAACTTAAAACAAAAAACAAAACAAAACAAAAAAACATACAGTGTAACCTATGGTGGTTCTCTACTTTATACAAACAGCATATTGAAATCGCTCTGTGTCCTCTCCTACTTATTTCACATTATATAAAACAATGTTCTTTCAGGCTATGCTATATCATGACAGCCTCCATTCTAAAAGCAACCTTTGATACTAGTTTGAGTACAAATACTGGTCTCAGATGACTCTGAATGTTAGAGGACACATAAACAACATTGTCTGCTGATCACTATCCATGACAAAAACTGATCAATAAAAGTTTTTTAAAAAGTCACCTATAAATTTATCAAAGAAAATGGGACCACCTGAGTGCATGTACAAATTAAAGTCAGTTCAGAAAAACTAAGATCAAAAAATTCTTGAGCTCTGTAGAAAGAATACAAAACCATCATCTGGACTCCTTGAAGAGAAAGGTGCCTAACATTATGAGTACAATGAAATCCTCCCATCTTTCATCAATCTACCAAGTGTGTACATCCATAAATCAAAAGGCAGAGACTGCCCACTGGTCTCCGAAGATTCAGCCAGCCCCCACCCAACTACTGATGCAACCTACTCAAATTGTGGTCTATCTGTTTATATCTGGACCTGCATCTGTTCTTTAAAACAACAGCCTACATGGTCATGTACCTTATTTCTGCAACTGAATTCAACTTTTAAATCTATTCTTTAGCTGGCAACTTATGTCTGTCACAACAATGTTCCCAGCACTCCTCAAAGAGGGTTAGTAAATCTGACTTCTAGTCAAACACATCTGAATCTTCATCAGCCTCTCAATCCACCTCTTAGGCTGTGTGGTGGTTTGAATAAGAACACCCCCAATAGGCTCATATGTCTGAGTACAAAGTTCCTAGTGGGTGGAATTGCTTGAGAATGAATAGGAAGCATGCCCTTGTTGAAGAACGTATGTCACTACAGGTTTCAAAAGACTCGTGCCATTCCTGGTGCTCACTGCCTTATGGTTGTAGATAAAATGTGAGCTCTCAGCTGTTTTGTTACTCTACCATCATGACCTCTAACCCTTTAAAATTATAAGTCGGATTAAATGCTTTATTTTATGAGATGCCTTCACAATAATGTTTATTACAGAAATAAAGGAGTAACTAGGGCAAAAGTTGGAACCAGGGAGTGGCTATTGCTGTGATAGACCTGACCATGTGTTTTGGTTGTTTGTTTGGTGAATGTAGAAGACATTGGGACTTTAGACTACAGTGGATCTTAAACACTCTCGACAGAGTTTAATGAGCCATCGTAACATGATATTAGAAGACAATAGTGTTGAGAGCAATGTTGACTATAGAGGTCAAGTTGAAGAAGTTTCTGAGAAGAACAATTTCAGAAACTGAGTTAGAGACCACACTTGGGATATTTTGGCAAAGAATGTGTTTTGTTTTGTTTTTATCCTTGTCCAAAAAATATAATGAAATAAAAATTTTAAATTAATAGATTAATTTGCTAGATGGAGGTGATTTTAAGACAGCCTAATATTGCTTTTGTCATATGTGATTATAACTAATCACTTTTATGCAGTTTTCCAATGAAAAGGGGCAAATGGGACAAAAACAAATAGAAAATATATGGTTTAAAGAGAAAAAGAGCAACCAGGAAATTTAATGTTGGAACCAAGGCTCATCCTAAAAGAGATGAGTGTCTTAAAAGAGACCTTTGATCTAAAATAGAATAAAGGGAGTGGTACCTTCAACTAAACTACTTTTATTCTTCTTATTATTTTATTTATTTGTTCCTTTTACCTCTCAATCCCAACTTCACTCCCTCCTCTCCTTCCCGTTACACCCTCCCACCCACTTTCTTCATAGCCCCCACCCCCTGACTCAAACCTTGTACCCCCTCATACCTAGGTACCAACCCACTCTGATACATAAGTCACATCAAGATCAAGAGCCTCCTCTTTTCACTGAGGCAAGACAAGGCAGTCCTGCAAGGGAAATAGCATCCAGAGGGAGGCAACAGAGTGCCAGTCAGAGACAGCCCTGACTCCAATTGTTAGGGGACCCACGTGAGGACCTAGCAGCACATCAGCTTCATATATGTAGGGAGCCTAGGACCAGTCCAGGAAGGTTCTTTGGCTGGTAGTTTAGTCCCTATGAGCCTCCATGGGCTCAGCTTAGTTGGCTATGTATGTCTTCTTGTGGTGTTCTTGACGCCCCAGCTCCCTAAATTCTTTCCCTACCTCTTCCACCGAATGTTTAGCTGTGGGTCTTTACATCTGTTTCCATTATCTTCTGGATGATGCCTCTCAGATGACAGTTATGCTAGGTTCCTGTTTTCAAGGATGAGTTAAACATTTTTATTTTGGTTTTGGTTTTGTTGATTTGGTTTTATTTTGTTTATTTGTTTTTTATACATAGGGTTTCTTTCTGCAACAAGAGCCCTGGCTGTCCTGGACTCACTTATAGACCAGGCTGGCCTTGAACTCACAGAGATCCATCTGTTTCTGCCTCCTGGGTTCTAGGATTAAAGCCATGCACTACCACATCTAGTAGTGCCACTATACACACACACACACACACACATATACATATATATATATATACACATATGTATATATATATGTACATATATGAAATGAAAGGCCTAAGGAATTTTGTGTTCCTACAAAGCATCAACAAAGGAAATTTTCTGTGGTTCAAGGTAGACAGGCTGCATCTCAAGCAGGCAGTCAAACTTAGCCAAGTTTTCTACCTGGCTCTAGCTTTAGAATCATTGAGGGATACATGAATAAATGTTTTGTGGAATTTTCTTCCGTGCTTAAGGAGAACTTCTGAGGAAAGGCATGTGGCAGGAAAGGAGAGTCCCTGCATTTAGGCCCAAATAGGATATTGAATAAAGTTGTGAAAGTCAAACCTGAATTGCAGTGGATAACTAAGATGCTGGAGATGCCAAAGCCATGATATATCTGCCAGGGGGAGCTACATACATAAGGCAGAACCAGCCTAAGGAAGTCAAGTGTGTTGCAATTGGTGAAGTTGGAAAGAATGGGAGATGAGATGGGTTATTTAAGCTATCTGATATTAGACATGAAGTTAAATAATTTAACGTGGTCTTGCTTTGCTCCAATATTTCCTCTCTATGCCTCCATTCCTCCCTTTTAAAATGGTAATGTGTATTGTATGCTACTATATGCTGTAAGCATGTAATTTGCTTTTTGAGGTTTCAGTGATTACAACTAAGAGATTGTCTTGAATCCCAGATGAAGCTTTGGGCTTTTAATCAGTGAAAGATTATGGATGCTTTTGAAGTTGAACTAAATGTTTTACATTATAGTATGGATATGACCTATAAGAGGTAGGGAGTAGAATGCGGTGGTTTGAATGAGACTGGTACACATTGGCTTATATGTTTGAATACTTAGTCCTCAGATGGAGAAATTGTTTGTGAACAATTATGAGAAATATCCTTATTGGAGGAGGGCTGTCACTGGCCCCATGCCCCATTATCTCTCTTCCTGGTGGTTGTGGACCAAAATGTGAGCTCTCAGCTGTTCTTAGACTCCAATGTCATGACCGCTAACCATCTGAAGCCATAAAACTAATTAAGCCCATTAAAAAAAAAAGTTGCTGTTAATCCCACTGGTCAAAAATAAGACCACTGGGGAGATCCAAGATGGCTGCCACAAGAGGACACTGTGTCTGAGGCGTAGGATAGCAGTAACGACGCAGCGACCAGGAGACTGAACTCTGGGACCTAAAACACCAGCATTTGTGATTGCCAGGTGAGTGGAACTCCTACGGTGAGGAAGTCAAGTGGGAAAATCCTAGGAACACCCAGTTAATCCCCGGAAAAAACTCCGGGTGACCGGGGGAGGAGGGGGGGTGCACAGCCCTGATCTGAACAAACAGCTGCACTGGGCGCCAACAGCTGCCATTCTGGACTGGGTCACACAGTCTCTGGGCCAGACTGAGAAGGCCCCGAGTACCGTTTTGACTGGCCTGCATACTGCGGGCACATACCGCTCAGCTCTGCTGGCAACCAACTCAGTCCCTCTGTGTCCATGGGTCAGACTGAGAAGGCCCCGGGTACTATTTCAGACCAGCCTACATACAGCAGGCACACACTGCTCAGTAATGCCTGCAACCACTCTAGAACATGTCTGTGTCCACGGGCCAGTCAAGAAGGCCCCAGATTCCATTACCCAGACAGGGCTGCATCAGGCAGGCACACTCCCCATGGAGGTATTAGCCACCACCCCAGACTGGGACACACAGCATCAGGTCCAGACTTAGGTGCCCCCAAATACCATCTCAGACCATGGTGCACAGCTCCTGGCCCAGAAGGAGGTGCCAAGCCTCCAGTCCAGAGGAGAGCCCTTAGCAGTAAGCCCAGGTTGGAGCAAGGAGCCTCCAGACCAGAGTGGTGCCCCCAGTTGACATCTCAAACCGGGATACTCAGCCTCTGGCACAGAGTGAGGAGCCTGCTTTGGCGGCTGCTTTGAAATGCAAGTCTCAGCACAGGAAGAAAGGTTTTTTTCCAGGCCTTCCCTTGGAGACAGGGAAGGATTTGCAAGTCCATTTGCCTTTTCTTTAGTGACAGCAGGTGGGAGAGCTTGTTTGAAATCTCAACTCTGTCTCACTTCCTTGTAAAAATTAACCCATTGTGTAAACTGTATAAATAAACAAGGCTGGCTGGCCTCGTGACTTTTCAGGTACAGAGCATATTGACGCTATAGGGCTCATTGGAGCCATGAGCAAGCGGCCAGAAGCCTCTCAGAACATGATATGTGTAGTGTACATTATTAATTTCAATCCTCATTCCCGACTCAGAACCCCGTTCTGCTCTGCTGGCGGGCTCCAGCAGAATTGGCACCCAACGTGGGGCCTGAGATACAAGGATAAAGTGAAGGACACCACTGGTTTGTTTTCAAGCTCGAATTTATATTTGAAGGAGCGGTGAATAATTTCAAGAATAAAGAATGGGACAAGGCAGTAGCCTAGTGTTTTTTGTATGGAACTTAATTAAAGGTAGTCTGTATAAGAAACAGGAAACTGAGAAAGTTAAACTT
>JAQQSO010003442.1:0-13546 GCA_028658305.1 Pachyuromys duprasi
CCCTCTGCTGAAGGCTTGGTTGTGAGTCTTAATATCTGCTTTGATACGTTGCTATATTGATTCTTTCAGAGGCCCTCTTTGGTATTCTCCTGTCCTGTTGCCTGTTTTCTTCTCCATTCAATGTCCATCCCATTGGTTCATCTAAACGAGCATTGATCATACCAACCTGGGGTCCTCCTTCTTGTGTATCTTCCCTAGGTGTATAGATTTCAAATGGCTGGGTCTTAACTCTTATAAATGTTCTTTAAACATTATGATTAGCTAGGGCTCTAAAATGGTAGTAACCAGTGCTCACCATTTCTGAAATGCAGAATGTCTGAAACTCTGTAACTAGTGAGTGCATGGGCAGCTGAAGCCAGAGGACCACTTTGAGGCTTCCAAAGCTAGAGAAAAAAAAAACATGAGCTGGAACAGAATGCATTCAGCCCCCACCACTCCTAGCCCCCGTGGATTTCTCCAGGGTCTAAGAGTGGTAAATTATTGACCCCCTGCACTTTCAAATATCCCTTCCCATGCCCTGGTTGCTCCAGTGACACAGCAGCAACAGAGAGTTAATATCCCCAGGCTCATGGTGCCTCCTTACTCCAATTGCTAATCAGGAGACTCAGATCTGAGAGTAGGAAACAGTGGGTCCTCTGAAATTACTGCATGTCTGCTAGTGAGTTCACCGTATATGCCTGCAAGTGAGTTCACTGGCCCTTTGTTGTCTGCACAGTGACTCTGCTGCAAGTGAGTGCTTCTGCAAGAGAATGTGTACAGCCCCAGATCAGAGTCCCTCTACACTAGCAACTAGACATTGATTCCCTCCTACCCATACCCCCACTGTGGGCAACAAAGGGATCCCTGGGACAGCATTCTCAATAGTGAAACTGCTGTTCTGTGGTTCTCTCAGTAGAGTGCAGCCAAAGAATTTCTGGAATCAAGATGGTGCAGCTGAAGAAGATCAGAGTTCTTAAAGTACAATACCAAGACAGGTCTGTGGGCCACTGAGGCATTCAGGACACCAGTGCAAGAGCACTGCACATGCAAACAGCACCTACACTACAACCTGCTTTTGTACTACCTCCTTAAACTTCACCCTTCCAGGCAGGCATATCACCACCCACATTCCTGAGCTAGCACACTTGTTCCTGAGACCTTCCTCCCTTAGCTGCATCTGAAAAAACAGCACCCACTCACAAATTGGAGGACTTCTCTTACCTTGCTGAAGAATACTCCAGACTCCAGGGACAGAGGGACCCAGTCTGCATTACAGACTTCAGGAACAACAGCAAAGGCTACTGATTTTCAGATGACTAGAGGCAGGCATAAGAACACATCCAACAAAAATCAGAACATCATGGCTTCACCAGCAATCGCCAAAATCAATGGATATTTTAATTCATTGGAAACACAGGAAGATGATTTTAAATACATGCTTATCCAGTTATTAGAGGCACACAAAGAGGAAATGAACAACAACAACAAAAATAGATTCCATCATGGAAAACAGAAATCCACATTCAAACAGATGAAGGAAATGATGCGAGACATGAAAACAGAATTAGTATCAACAAAGAAAATACAAACAGAGAAAACTCCGAATTTGGAGAACTTAGAAAAGAGATCAGGAACCACAAAAGTAAGCATCACCAACAGAATGCAAGAGACAGAAGAGAAAATCTCAGACACTAAAGATACATTTGCAGAAATTGACACATCTCTCAAAGAAAACATCAAATCAGAAAAGTTCCAAGCACAAAACATCCAAGAAATCAAGGACACCATAAAAAACTGAACCTAAGAACACGTAACAGATATAATCCACCATGACCAAGTAGGCATTATTCCAGGCATGCAGGGGTGGTTTAATATACAGAAATCCATCAATGTAATCCACCACATAAACAAACAGAAGGGAAAAAAAGACACATGATCATGTCCTTGGATGCTGAAAAACATTTGACAAAATACAACACCCATTCATGTTTAAAGTTTTGGAGATATGTGGAATGAGAGGGACATACATAAATATAGTAAAGACAATATACAGCAAGCCTATAGCCAACATCAAACTAAACAGATAGAAATTTAAATCAATCCCATTGAAATCAGGGACAAGGCAATGCTGTCCACTCTCTCCATATCTCATCAACATAGTAATTAAAGGTCTAGCTAGAACAATAAGACAACTAAAGAAAATCAAGGAAATATTCACTGGAAAGGAAGAAGTCAAAGTATCACTATTTGCAGATGATATGATAGTATAAATGATTGACCTAAAAAATTCTACCAGAGAACTCTTTCAGCTGATAAATGCTTTCAGAAGAGTGACTGGATACAAAACTAACTCAAAAATATGAGTAACCCTTCTGTATACAAAAGACAAAAGTGCTGAGAAAGAAATAAGGAAAACAGCATCCTTCACAATAGCCACAAATAACAGAAAGCGCCTTAGTGTGACTCTAGCCAAGCATGTGAAAGACCAGTATGGCAAAAAACAAACAAAACAAAAAAAAACAACAACAACAACAAAAAAAAAACCTTCAAGTTTCTGTAGAAAGAACTGGAAGAAGATATCAGAAGTTGGAAAGATTTCCCATGCTCATGGATTGGTAGGATTAACATAGTGAAAATATCCATCCTACCAAAAGCAACCTACCTATTCAATGCAATTCCCATCAAAATACCAACAAAATTCCTTAAGGAACTTGAAATAACAATTCTCAATTTCATATGGAAAAACAAACACACAAAAACAGAATTTCTATAATAATTCTGTACAACAACAGATCATATGGAAGTATCTCCATCTCTGATCTCAAGTGTACTGTAAAGCAATAGTAATAAAAACTTCATGGTACACTGGCATGGAAACAGAATGGTGGATCAATGGAATCAAATAGAAGACCTAGAAATAAACCTACACACTTATGGACACCTAATTTTTGACAAAGATGCTAAAACCTTAAAAGGAAGATCCTAGAAAAGATGCTCAGTCCTCATTCAGAAGGACAAATGTGATAGACATTGGTAGCAGGAGAAGACAGATAACAGGACAGGAACCTACCACAGAAAACTTCTGAGAAACTACTGTTCGAGGTATCAAGGCAGAGGCTGAGACTCATAGCCAATCTTTGAGTAGAGTACAGGGAATCTTATGAAAGAAGGGGGAGATAGAAAGACCTGGAGTGTATGGGAGCTCCAAGAGAGACCTACAGAACAAGAAAAAACTGAGCCCTGGGGGCCCTGAAGAGACTGATAACCAAACCAAAGACAATGCATGGAGAAGACCTAAAACCCTGGTTCAAGTGTTGCTCATAGACTCAGTATCCAAGTGGGTCCCTAGTAAGGGGAGCAGGAGCTTTCTCTGGCATGAACTCAGTGACAGGCTCTCTGATCACTTCCCCCTAGGTGGTGCATTCTTGCCAGGCCACAAAGGAAGACAATGCAACTAGTCCTGATGAGACCTGAGAGCTAGGGTCAAATAGAAGGGGAGGAGGACCTCCACTATCCATGGACTGGGGGAGGGGCATAAGGGGGAGAAAAGCGAGGGAGGGTAAAATTGGCAGGAGAGGGGGCCACAGCTGGGATACAAATTGAATAAATTATAATAAATGATAATAATAAAAAGAAAAATATTTAAATCAATAAAAAATATTTAAACAGTGAAAAAAATGCTGAGCTCCTTAAACGTTATTTGAAACAAAAGGTAAATACAATAAAGATTTAATATGCTTATTTAAAAATTTTGCTTAGCATAACTTTATCCATGAGGCCTGTTTAACAATTTTTAGCCTAAGGTCAACTTCTTTCATCCTATCTCCTAACTAACTCAATTCCTTCATTTAAAGAAAGTTACCTGGCATTCTCTAGCCTCAGGTCCCTTTTCTCACTGCATCTTCTAAAGAAAATCTTGTTTGGTAACCCTAAGTCTCACTCAATCACTTTCTCACATTTTGGGGTGACTGCAGCCATCTGTCCTTGCTATGCCAGTCACCTATATATTCATTCATCTTCTTTTACTTGTCATGGTATTCATCACAACCTTATTACTTTTTGTTATGGTTTCACACTCCTCTATATAAAAAAAGAACATATTACAATTAGGCATGATTAGATTCCTTTCACTGTTGAATCTGTAGTAGTCAGCACATGTTTCCCTCTCAACAAATATTATTGAATAAATAATAGAATTAATAACATCACATCTACTTGTGGTACAATAAATAATACTTATTGCAAATTAAAAACTTCATAATCACTTATTGTTATTTGCATTATGTTAGTTCTTTAACCAAAGTTTCTATGAATATTTTTTCTATTTAAACTAAAATTTATTTCTAATATGCACAAATCATAAAATATACACCTCATTGTTAGCACTAAATTTGCCTTAACTAAGTGAAAAAATTCATGGCTATATATGAAAACTTTTGAATTACAATGTGTTTCAGATTCTATGGAAAATATCTTACAGAACTAGGTTCACCTTTTTTGACACTTGTTTTTGTAACAGACAACTCATTTATATATATATTCCTTTAGGTGTGATGTGGATTTGTATTATTTGTGCATTTCTTATGGATATCTTGTTTGTTTGTTTGTTTGTTTGTTTTTAACTAATCCAGAGGTGCAATTTCTTTACTAAGAAACAGCTGCCTCTTCATCAGTAGAGTGTGGAAGTGAGGCCACTGGAGTGAAGGATTCAAGCAAATGATGGATGGGTTTGATTGTGTGAGTCTTAGTTCAAAGAGGCCCCTACACTTCCCAGTCTGCCTTTGCAAAGTGCTGATAACCAGACTGCTTTAATAGCAGCCCAAAGGTTAATCAGTTGGGAACATTAAAGGAGCTTAGAGACATGAGGCACTATCGACATCAATAATTACTGTTAGCTTATGGTCAGTTATCTTCTTCATCTTTGTCAACTTAGTAAAGCATATGGTGAGCATTTTCATTAAATTTCTTCAGCTTTTTTTCTTGTATTTCTTTTATATTACTTATTGCAATGTTCTGTCTTAGGATTCTTTCTGCAGCATTAAAAATTACAACATTAGGGAGCCAGCAATGGTTTAGGCATTCAAGTTTGTGCCAAGCAAACATGAAGACCTGAGTTTGGATTCCCAGAACTCAAGTACAACAACAACAAACAAACAAAACAAACAAACAAACAGAAAACAGCAGGGGAAGAGCAGAGTCCGAAGTCTAAGTGCTGTGAAGATGGAGGTAGGAGGGAGCCCTGATCTCTGTTGCCCAGGCAGTCTACACAAATGCAAGAGTCACAGATTCATGGAGAAAAACTCTGTCAAAATATTGTATGGATAACAAAGTAGGAAGAAACCTTACTGACCGCTGGCCTTCTCATGTACTTCTGCAACTACATGTCAGAACCCATAAGCGTTCACTGAACTAAAAATGTATATGTATGCACACACACACAAATATTTGACATTGTAAGTCTTATATATAATTTATTACCAATTATATAGTAATTTCGAAGCTCTTTTCACAATATAATGCTATGCTTCTCTGTTTCCCTGTATAATTCACATATTATGATCCTCACTTTTTAAATAAGCTATTATTTTGTACACTCAACACAACTATATAAACATCTGTCTGAGTTTGAGCTCTTATTTCAATCACATTCTATCTCAGGCCTAACCTTATTTATTGAGTTTCAAAATAAACTGTGTTCTGAATTTTTCATGTATTTTTATAATATATATTTAAGAATGAAGCCATTTTAAAAAGTATATAGTATATACTTAAAAAAGAAGTCACTTTAATGTTTATGTGTCAACATTTGTATGAGATCTCAGAAAATTAGTGTCTCGAGCATATTAAACAACATGAAAAATAAAACCACACAAGGAAAGAAAATGATGCATTTATTTATTTTATTATTTAGTGATTAAATTATTTATTTACTTGTCATTTCAAATGCAGCTTCCCCTCCCTCTTCTCTTCATAGTCCCTCCCTCTCTCCTCCCCACCTATGTCCACCCTTCCTCCCCTTCTCCTCAGAAAAGGGGAGGTCTCCCATTGATATCAAGCAGCCTTGGCATATCAAGTTGCAGTAAGACTAGGCACATATTCCCCTATTGAGGCGAGGCAAGGCAGCCCAGGTAGAGGAAAGGGATTCAAAGGCATGCAATGCAGTCAGAGAAAGCCCCTACTCCTGCTTTGGGAGTCGTACATAAAGACCCAGGTACACAACTGTTACATATGTTCATAGGGCCTATGTCCATCCATGTATACTCTTTGGTTGGCAGTTGAGTCTCTATGAGCCCCTTTGGACCAAGGTTAGTTGATTCTGAGGTTTTCTTGTGGTGTCCTTGACCCCTCTGGCTTCTTCAATCTTTTCTACCCATCTTCCACAAGATTCTCCAAGCTCCACTTAATGTTTGTCTGTGGATCCCTGCGTCAGTTTCCATCAGTTTCTGGGTGAAGCCTCTCTGATGACATTTATGCTTGACTCTTGTCTGCAAGTAAAGCAGAATATCATTAACAGTGTCACTGGTGGGCTCCCTCTTGTAACATGCATCTCAAGTTGGGTCAAGAATTGGTTGGCCAAGCCTTCCGCAGAAGGCAGGGAATAATAATGAAAATAGGGGGAGTTAGTAAGACTTGGCAAGGACAAGAGCTCCATAAAGACCAAATAGATCAGGGAACAGGGGTCTTTAAGAGACGGTTTCTCCAACCAAGGACCATGTATGGATATAACCTAGAACCCCTGCTCAGATGTGGCCCATGGTAGCTCAGTATCCAACTGGAGACCCTAGTAAGGGGAACAGGGACTATTTCTGTCATGAACTCAATGGCTGGCTCTTTGACTCTCCCCCACACACGCCCGGGAGTAACAGCCTAGCTAGATCCCAGAAGAGGGCATTGCAGCCAGCCCTGAGGAGACAAGATAAACTAGGGTCGGATGGAAGGGGAGAAGGTCCTCCCCCATCAGTGGACTTGGAGGGAGGCAAGGAGGAGATGAGGGAGGGATGGGGAGAGTGGAAGGGAATGAGGGAGGGGGCTATGCCTGGGATACAAAGTACCTAACCTGTGATTAATATAAAAATAAATAAATTACAGTTGAAAAAAAGAATTGGTTAGCCCTTTGGTCAAATTCTTCATTCTCAACTACCCTGGTACATCTTGTAGGCAGGACAAATTGTGGATCTTGTTTTGTGGATGGGTTTTTCTGAATGGAGATATTGGAACTCCAACCCAGCTCTACATTATTTCTTGAATCTTATTAAAGGTCTTTGTAATGAAGGCAACATTGTGTTGAATTTTTTTTAATTGTAATTTGTAACTTTCTTTTAAAACCATAGTTTTCCCCTTTGTTTTGCTTTGTTTTGAATTTTCAAGACAGGGTTTATGTGTGTAGCCCTGGTTGTTCTGGAACTTGCTCTGTAGACTAGGCTAGACTCAGACTCACAGCTATCTGCCCATCTCTGCCTTCTGAGTGCTGGGATTAAAGACATGTGCCTCTATGCATACCTTCAATGTTCTGTTTATGACAGCAGTTAGGATTGACATCAATAATGTGAACATCAGCATAAGGAATGGTCATCTCTTCCTTCAAGTCTCCATATGGGAGAACATTTGTGTTTGCAGCATTTATTGGCAAATCAAATCTCTCTAAAACAATAAGACACTACTAGCAAGGGGTTGTGTGTGTTGCCTCTGGAAGCAGCTGGACTGCAGTTGGACTCTGCTGCTCCTCCACAAGAATGGAGACATGATTGAAAGTCCCTACTGTCTGCTCTTAGTCTTTATTTTTTAATTTTATTTTTATTAATTACAGTTTACTTTGTATCCCAGCTGTAGCCCCTTCCCCCAACCCTTCTCAATCCCACCCTTCCTTCCTCCTTCTTCTTCTCTTATGCCCCTCCCCCAGTCCAATGATAGGGAAGGTCCTCCTCCCCTTCCATCCTATTAGGTCTCATCAGGACTGGCTTCTTTGTCTTCCTCTGTGGACCGGTAAGGCTGCTCCCCCATCAGGTGGAGGTGATCAAAGAGCCAGCCCATGAGTTCATGTCAGAGATGGTCCCTGTTCCTATTATTGGAGAACCCTCTTGGAAACTGAGCTGCCATGGGTTTAGTCTTTTGAATGGGCTCAGCCACTGTACTTAAACATTAGTTTTGAGGAATGATCATATCAAAGTCTCTGTTCAGCTTTATGCTGGTGCTTACTGGGCTCCACTGAAATCTGACTAGAGAAAACATTGTGTTTTCAGAGGTTTGGGAGGAAGGTGAGTGCTGTGTTCTCCTGCCAACATAGACTTTATTAGTGTCAGGTCATGTGCATGTTGGTCATTCCATCTTATACAGTTTCCTTCACATTTTGACAGGATAAGCATTATGCCATTTTTAAATTGAAATTTAAAATTTTAAATAATTTATTTACTTTACGTGTCAATTATAGCCCCCTTCCTTGTCTCATCCTAGTATTAGCCTCCCTCCCTCTTTCCCCAAGTTCTTCTCCTACCCTCAGAAAGGGGTGGGGGGCTCCACCCTTACCAACTAACCCAAAAGTATCAAGTTTCAAATGGACTGCCTATACCCTCTTCTTCTGTGGCCTGACAAGGCAACTCTGCCAGGGGAAAGAAATTATAATACAGGATAAGCAAATCAAAATCCATAGACTTAAAGAAGCAAATAACAAGGAAGACCCTAGGGAGGATGCTTAATTCTCATTCAGAAGGACAAACAGAATGTCTATTTGTGTAATGTCTAAATGGAAGTGGTTGAAGAGAGGGAACAGGGCTTGGAGCCTACCATAGATGTCTTCTAAAAACCTCTAGCAGCTGATCAAAACAGATGTTAAGACTCACAGATAAACTTTGGACAGAGCACAGGAAGATTGGAGGGACAGAAGAACCTGGAGAGGACATGAGCTCTGCAAGGAGACCAACAAATCCAACAATTCTGTGCCCAGGGATTCTTGCAGAGACTGATGCACCAACAAAGCAGCATAAATGGAGAGGACCCAGCCACCCTGCTCAGATGTAGTCTATAAGCAGCTCAGTGTCCATGTTGGTGTCCTAGTAAGGAGAACAGGGGCTGTATCTGACATGGACTCTTTTGCCCAGTTTTATGCTTTTCTGTACAGCTCTTCCTCAGATTCTAAGGCTACCTCTTCACCTGTATGATGGCCAGTTGAATATTTAAAAAAGAATCCAGTTTATGTGCAAATTCAGGATATTTTTTTATACCTCACACCACAAGACCAATCCATACACTTATCAAAATTATGTTTTCATGGAATGTCACATTTAATCATGAGTACAGTAAAACAAACAAAAACCCTCATTGCCTCCCCTGTCTAGGTAAATTAAAATAAATACTTAATTGTAACAGAAATTTAAAAGGTTTCCTCAGAAACCTCATAAAGTCACCTTAGGTATATTATGCTGTATGTTCTTCATGGTAATGGTGTGTGTTCATAGGAAACTTGAAATAACTTAGTTAAAGGATGTATCTTGGCGGTTCAGGGCTTGCCAAGCATGCATTCGATTCTGGGTTTCATTCGCTGCAGTAGAGGAAATTCTCTCCAGCATAAATGAAAGCAAATCTTGAAGAGCAGTATCTTAATTATGAATGGTTCAGACCCACTATCTGAGAAGGCTTTTCTCTAGAGATTACAAATAGAGTGAAGTATATCCAATTAAGAACCAGACTGACAAGAATTTTTCTTTATTCTCACTGGCAACACTCAGATAACTCATTCAGAATTAGGGATTCGAGTACTCTTAATGACAGCAGGGCTCCACTTTCTACTCATTCTGGTGTTACTCTCTCTGCATTCATAAACGCAAGGACTCCTGTCAGTGTGCATGCGCTTGTGTGTGCATCCCCGTGTTGAAAATTATCAAAAGGAAAAATATGGTGTTATTCACTTTTCTCTACATTCAAAGAGATTTTAAATATTTCTCTTTGAACATGTCATCTACGACTACACAGAGCAAAACAATTGCATGAATTTAGCATTTGTATGAAGTGACTATGCATGAAAAATATACATATTCATACTTGAGCAAAGCAAACAAGAAGACATTCTAAGTAAAATTTGTAAGAATGTATTTTATAAAAGAATATTATCACTGATAAGAAAATAGGAAGGAGACCACACACATCCAGGCAAAAGGCTTACATTTTCTCAAAGGCAATTACATATTTACTTTTTTTAAATTAAAAAGAAATGTGCTCAAAAATTTAACAGATTAATTTGGCTGTCTACTTCTTTGGCAAAGATGATCATTCAAATAAATTGAAAAAATTGACAGTTGGAAAATGTGCTTATTGGTTCATTGACAGGCAGACAAATCTGGACCATCTACATAGTCATTTCTATGTTTGTGCTGGTCCAGCTGAAGTGTTGCTGAAGTTGATAATGTCCTCATTCAGATCTGTACTCCTAAGAGATATCATTATTTTTCATAACAACCTGTATAGTTTTATTCAAAGTAGGCAATGATAAGCACACCTCAGAAGGGAAGTTAACATGTAGTTTTTTCTCCTCCCAAATCCTATGAAAATGATAAAAAGCGATAGTGATAAAAAGTGAAAATCAATGTATGGTTTGATATTGATTCAGCATCTCTGCCCAGAGATTCTGTTAACTTCCTTTTCATAACTCCTTTATACAAAAACATACATTCATCTAATACATTTTTTTCACAAGGAAATAGGCCACACATATAAATGGGTCCCTAAAGATACACGTGCACTTATATTTCTTTAGCTTATGACTGATTCCAGTTTTTTCTAGTCAGCTGTCTCTTTTGTGCTCTGACAGCAAGTACCATTCTCAATGAAGGAGGATGAAGGTTCATTACAATTCATTTCCCCTCAGGGCCCCAAATGACAAAGGTGGCTTCAGAAATGTGAGACAGGCTGAGATTTGCTGGAACTAGAATTCACTTAAGTCACTCCCACAACAGAAGAGCCTGCAGGCAAGTAAGGTGGACCAATTAAGGCACACCTCATCATTCCCACTGCTTCCTTAAGTCAGGTATTAATTATCTGTATGCTCATTAGGGACTGAACATTCTTTCTGCTTATTAAGACCTGCTTGAACCTTAATTTGGTTTTGTCAAAATAACCTTTGTCTTTGAGAAAAGTCTACTTTAACTTGTCAGACTGATTAAGCTCTGATTTACACCAATGGAGACTTCATTCTACTTAAGGTCATTTGAAAACCACACTAACTAAATTCATGGTCAGAATGCAATACATTTTCTCACTAAATATTTTCAAATTTTCCTCAAACATAACATGGACCACTTTGTTGCTTATGCATATGAAACCTAAGGGAAACAGGGACTGTTTCAGTCTTGAACTTGATGGCTGACTCTTTGACCCTCCCCCATACATGCCAGGGAGTAACAGCCTGGCTAGATCCCAGGGGAGGGCATTGCAGCCAGCCCTGAGGAGACAAGATGATCTGGGGTCAGATGGAAGGGGAGGAGATCCTCCCCCATTGGTGGACTTGGAGGGGGCAGGGAGGAGATGAGGGAGGGTTGAGGAGGGTGGGAGGGAATGAGGGAGGGGGCTACACATGGAATGCAAAAAACGTAACCTGTGATTGATATAAAAATAAATAAATTTATTTAAAAAATAATAATTCTCTTAATAATTTAAATTTAAGCTAGAAAATATTTTACTTCCCAAGCATTATTATTTTACAAAGAATACAATTTGAAAAACAAAGTCATTATCTTATGTATGCTCTGTCCTACAGGTCTAGTGATAGATTAAATAATGATTAGTTACTGGTACTAAAGCTTCTGTCCCTCCTGATTCAGAGATCTTACTGTTATTGCACATTGTACTTGCTTAGTTCATGATATTCCCACCAGCCCTTTATAAAACATCATGTTATATTTTGCACAGTTTGTCTCTTGAGTGTAATGCAATATATAACAGAAAACTTTCATTGGATCAATAATTTGAATTTGAACTTGGTAATGTAACCAAAGAAACACTTATTTCAATGATAAAAATAAATCAAACAAACAAAATAGTTTTTCTTCTAGACCCCTTTTCTTTTCAGGTATGTGACACTGAACAATGATTTTCTTGATGCTTAGCCATCAGTCTCATAAGGGTAGTAATGATTGCATGTGTGTGAAGATTATAAAATATTAAGATTTAATATGTGGGATGTACTGAATATTGAGCCTGACAGAGCCTGATGTGTGCTCACATGCTTTATTAATGCTATTACTTTAAAATTTTGAATTTTCACTTGTATTTTAAATTCCATCTTATTTCTACCACAATATAAATCTTATATTATCACAGAAATTTATTGCATCCTCCCAGAATACAGAGATGCCTCAATTCCTCCTATACTTCTTAAGTGCTACAGATTCAAAGTTATCTAGAGACTGTTTAAAATTGTTTTCTGCGAGTCTGCCTAAACTGAAGAGTGTAGCTTAATTGTAAGCACATGGCATCCTTAGGCACATTCAGTACTGCCTCATTGTTTCTTTCCATCTGTCAAACCATATAAACCTTACTATAATAGTGAAGTCGACAACGAGCCAATTTTTGAGCTTTAGGAATGACACGTGTGCTCTATATGGAGAAGGCAAAGCTAGAAGCATACAGAGGTATATAACAGTCTCTTGTTAAATGTGACAATTGCATGTTTGGGCTAAATTTCATCAGTTTCCTCAGATACAGGCCAGGTAGAAATTGAAACATAACTTTTCCGAACAATTGAGCTGGATTTTCTCTCAGCTTTCAGCTTTGCAATTCCAGTTTCCCCCAAACTTCAAATGGCTCTATTATCTGGTAAATCTGGATGACTAGAGAAATGTATGAGCAATGAAAAAATCTATAGGGTAACATCTGCAGTTTTCAAGTTTTAGTGTGCTATGAAGAAGGTGGAGGCAGCAAAAGCTGAGGTCAACAAAACATGCATCCTTAACTGGTATGTAGTTCAGCAAGAAACTTCAGATATAATATAAACTCAAGGAATTTTGTTAAATTCAGCAGTACCAGCAGGCATGTTCTGTTTAAAGATATATGCTTTCTGCATTATGATGGAAATATATTTATGGCTATGACTATTTCCATTAAGAGACATAAACCCAGGTTACACTCTTATGCAGATTGATCTCTATAAGCAACTGGAAGATTACGGAACCACTCTGTGATTCCACATTAGTAGTGTAATCGGTTGCGCACAATGAATATAAAATGCTTACAGTTTGGTAATAGTTCTACTCTAGAATTACAAGGCCAATTATGTGTCTCTCTTGTCTGTCAAATCAGATTAGCTTGCTAGGCTATCTAGCTAGTACACCTCTGCCTGTGACCTAACCAAGGATGCTTTGATGTGAGGGACAAAGAGCACAATAATATGAAAATTGAAGTAAGTGAGTCTCACTGTACATGATTTCTTAGAACACATGTGATTGTGATTTATGATAAATTTATATCCACAATATGTGTATGTAGTAGGATAAAAATAATTAATGGATGCTATTGAATTGGCTCAGTGGGTGAAGGTTCATGCTGCCAAGCTTGAGAACCTTAGGTCAATCCATAGCAT
>JAQQSO010003443.1:0-13545 GCA_028658305.1 Pachyuromys duprasi
AGGAGCTGGGCCTCTGCATCCTACTAGCCCTGATCTATATTCTTCCAGTGAGCCAGTAGTTTTAGTCAGTGAATAAGAATAGGGTCCCAGATGCACTAAAGCTGTTAGAAGAGAAAGTGAGGAAGAGCCTGGAACTCATTGGAGACAATTTCCTGAACATAACGCCAACAGCACAGACTTTAAGATCAACAATCAATAAATGGGGCCTCACAAAACTGAAAAGCTTCTGTAAAGCAAAGGACACTGTTGTCAGAACAAAACAACAGCCTACTGACTGGGAAAGGATCTTCACCAACCTTATATCTGATCTGACAGAGGGCTAATATTGAGAATATATAAAGAACTAAAGAAGTTAAAGAGCAACAAATCTAGTA
Organism: Pachyuromys duprasi; assembly: GCA_028658305.1. Lineage (NCBI taxonomy): Eukaryota > Metazoa > Chordata > Mammalia > Rodentia > Muridae > Pachyuromys > Pachyuromys duprasi. Next base: position 375 of record JAQQSO010003443.1, read on the forward strand.
ATCTAATTAATAAATGGGTACAGAGCTAAACAGAGAATTCTCTGTAGAGGAATATAGAGTGGCAGAGAGACACTTAAAGAAATGCCTGACGTTCTTAGTCATCAGAGAAATGCAAATCAAAACAACCCTGAGATTTCACTTTACACCTATAAGAATGGCTAAGATAAAAAACTCAAGTGACAATACATGCTGGAAAGGATGTGGAGAAAGGGGAACCCTTCTTCATTGCTGGTGTGAATGTAAACATGTATAACCACTTTGGAAATCAATCTGATGCTTTCTCAGACAGGAATAGTGCTTCCTCAAGATCCAGTTATACCACTCCTAGGCATATACCCAAAATATGCTCAAGTATACAACAAGGACATTTGTTCAACCATGTTTGTAGTAGCTTTATTCATAATATCCAGAACCTGGAAACAACCCAGATGCCCCTCAACTGAGGAATGGATACAGAAACTGTGGTACATTTACACAATGAAACACTGCTCAGCAATTAAAAACAAGGAAATCATGAAATTTGCAGGCAAATGGTGGGATCTAGAAAACATCATCCCAAGTGAAGTATCCTAGAAGCAGAAAGATACACATGATATATACTTACTTATAAGGGGATACTAGACATATAATATGGATAAACCTACAAAAATCTGTACACCTAAAGAAGTTAAACAAGAAGGAGTATGCTGGGTAAGATGATGAATCCTCACTCAGAAAGACAAGTGGGATAGACATTGGAAGAAGGAGAAAACAGGCAACAGGACAGGAGCCTACCACAGAGGGCCTCTGAAAGGCTCTACCCAGCGGTGTATCAAAGCAGATGCTGAGACTCATAACTAAACTTTCGGCAGAGTTCAGGGAATCTTTGGAAAGAACGGGGAGATAGTAAGACCTGGAGTGGTCAGGAGCTCTACAAGGAGAGCAACAGAACCAAAATATCTGGGCACAGGGGTCTTCTCTGAGACTGATACTCCAATCAAGGACCATTCATGGATATAACCTAGAACTCCTGCTCAGATGTAGCCCATGGCAGCTCAGTGTCCAAGTGGGTACCCTAGTAAGGGGATAAAGGACTGACTCTGACATGAACTCAGTGGCTAGCTCTTTGACTGCCTCCCCCTGAGGGGGAGCAGCCTTGCCAGGCCACAGAGGTGGACAATGCAGCCAGCCCTGATGAGACCTGATAAGCTAGGGTCAGAGGGAAGGGGAGAAGGGCCTCCCCTATCAGTGGACTTGGAGAGGGACAGGAGAGGAGATGAGGGAGGGTGGGATTGGGAGGGGATGAGGGAGAAGGATACAGCTGAGATACAAAGTAAATAACCTGTGATTGTTATAAAAAATAAAAATTATTTTTAAAAAACCCACAGTTTCCTGATGTATGCGGATAATGAGTTGTTTTCAATTGAAAGTCAGGATGCAGTTCATTATTTTCCTATATAAATAACAAATGCAAGAACTGAGAACATTGAAATCCTGCTGTTGATACCACCACAGACACAGAGCCTGATGAGTAGCGACCCTAAGAGGTGAGATCTGATGATGCTCAGGGCACTACCACCAAGCACTTGGTGACAATCCCCAAGAATAAAGAATTAAAACAATATCAAAACACCCCTCCAAACTTTGTTTAATTTTGAAATTTCAATTTTAATTTAGATTCTTTTTATTTTTTTAAATTTGTTGAGATGGGATTTCAAAAGGTTTTCTTGAATTCCCTGTTCCTGGCTTTGAACTTAACTGCTAGGACTATAACTGTGTGCCATCATGCCTGGCTGGATATATTTTGTTTGTTTGTTTATTTTGGTTTTAATGCAGGATCTCACTGTGTGTTCTGGTTTGCCTTCAACATACGGTGCTATTAAGTTGCCCTCACACTTATGACTCTCCTTCTGCCTCTACTTCCGGAATGGTAAGATTACAGATGTGTGCCATCATGTTTGCTTTTGATTTTATTTCTTAATCGTGACTTAGAAACAGTTACTCAAGTTTTATTCAGAGACAGGAATATTCAAATAAATTATATATATATATATATATATATTCCATAAAAATCATAGTGTGTACATAAGTCAAGGTCTTCAACTTTGGATGATTTTACACGCACACCCCACTCCTCCTTTGGACATGTAACGAAGTTTGGAGATGTTTTTAGTTTTTTTGTTTAAGGCTTACTGCTAACATATCCTAGGTAGGGGCCTGCAATGCTTTAGAATTTTCTCCATCTGTGTGGGACAGCTTCCAGAAGCAATGGTCTCAGCCAGTATATCAACAGCATTGAAACAATGTAGTTGAATATTTTTCAATTATTTTGTCATGAAAATATGTTAATACATATGAAAATATGAAAGAAGCATCTATATGTGTAAATGGTTTAAGGATGCTTGATACTTATTTAGACATCATTGCAAAATATGTACACATCTTTGATATTTCTTTCCAAAAATAATTAGGTTAAGTCTTTATCTTGTAGTATTAACCACTTGGGTTCTCTGAACTTACTTTCCCAAATTAAATCATCTAGAAATATATGGAAAAATAAAAATCATCTACTACTTTAATTCTGAGTTTACTATATTTTCTTGTTCTCCTCATCTTTGAATATTAAAAGCTGGAGACACTGATATTTATTTTTTATGGATTATGTTTTTCTTTCATTTTTGGTTACATAATATATTCTGGAAGAAAATTCTTTGTATAAAGTGTATATGTTTGTTTCAAATTATTTCAGAATGTGAATCTCTTATGACCTGGTCCAGGTAGCCTATTAATAAAAATGCCAGATTTGTAATATGGCTTATAAAGTTTTGTTGATGTGTAATTAAAATGGTAAGTTGTCATTTCATAAATGATACAGGGAAGATTAAAAATTTTACCATGCCTACTGACATTTTTGGTTTTTGAGATAGGATTTCAAGTAGCTTAGGTTAAGTTGGTGTTTGGACTACTTTGCCTGTACCTCCTGAGTGCTCTGAATAGCTGTGTTTCCATGCTCAGCTTCTAGTTCACTTTTTAAAGACTGAAATAGCTACAACATGTACATTTTCATATATGCTTCCAGGAAATGTTTTATAAATTGTTTTTAAACCTTCTTGGGACAGGGTCTTACTATGTAGCCTGTCTAGCAATTGTTCACAGAGTTTACATTTGTTTCTGGTCCCAGGCTATGTTTCGCATCATTAAATCCATAGTATCCTTTAGACTTACTTGAGCTTCTACAGATATAAGCTAAAAAAGTAAAATGAATACTAAAATATGCTCTTGGTAATAATTTGCTCATTTGCCTGTTGTTTTGTGAACAGGTTTGGTGGTGAAGAGCCCATACTGTTCGTGCAGAGGACGTGAGTTTGGTTCCCAATACCCATATCAAGTGGCTCACCTGTAACTCCAGGTCCATAAAATCCTCCATTCCCTTCTGGTCTTGATGGACACCATAAATAAAATAATTTTTTAAAATGTCAGCTAAAAGCCTAGTATGTGCAAGGTACTGTGCTTCGTGTTTGGAATATACAGAATTTGTTTCCAAGAAAAAAAAGAAAAGGAAAAAAAACAATAGGTAAACATTATTATTGTTCTTCTTTAATAGTTAAAGAAACTGAAAGCCTGCAAATGTTCACTAATTAGGTTAGAATCTCACAGCTAGTGAGTGGATGAATCAGAATTCAGACAAAGCAAATTGACTCTATAGTCTGCATTGCTGACCACTGAGGGATAGGTTTACATGGTTGGCATTACTGTCCTTCTCCTTTCACACGTGAGAGGATAAACTAAGAGTACACATCACACCCTGACTCCCTTGTCTGTCCATCCCAGAAACTGGGTAAACACTGGTTATAATTATTATTTTTTAAAATTTCAAAATGACAACATTCTTTTTTCCTTTCAGGTATGCAAATGTGAATATTAATATACAAAACCTCTTCTGAAAGACTTTACTGTGACTTCAATCTGTATAGCTTGTTTCTTAGACTGATTTAGCTAATTTTCAAATATGTCTGAGGAGCTCAGCTAGCCATCTTCCTATTTTGTTTCAATTTTGTTCTAGTTTGTTGTTGTTGTTTGTTTGTTTTTATATTAACTTCTTTGATTGCTCCACAACTTCCCCAAGCAGCAACAGTAACATTGTTTGCTGGCCTTTGATTCCCAATTTCTAATCTCTGAAAGAGCTGGCTGTCCTTTCTTCAATGTATTAACTTCATAATGACTTTAATGTGTAGGAATGTGGTCTACTTTAAAATGTTTCCCTCCTTTTCAGACATCACTCAAGAGATGACAATGTCCACTCAAGAACCAGATACTACATTACTCTTGGTCACACAAGAGCATAGGTCAGCTATGGAGGTTTCCAGAGGCATTGGGGAGCCTGAAGAAGCCATGCCCTCCTCCTCTTCTGCATCCGCTTATGTGGGTGCCACTGAGCTGTCCAGAAGATGGGAGTCTCTGACCACTCCAACCTCCACCTCTGCTGTCCCTTTGTCTCTGGAAGTTTCCTCTTCCATGGAATGTCAGTAGGGGAGTGTGGGTTCAGTGTTTAAGGGAGGAATGTGGATCTTTCTTACATGTTACTGAAGAAAGGCAGCTGGCCCTTTCATTAGCATACATATGAGTCCACTATGTGGAAAGATGGCTTCTCTCTTTGCTTGTAGAAATGTGCTATAGCCTCAAAGGATGAGGGCGGCTCTTCTCCAGGTCCCCAAGTCCAAGCCTTTGAGAGCTCCCTTCTAAGATCCAGTGTAATAAATGTAAAACTAGCAAGTACCTGAGTTTGAAGCCACGTTTGTTCCTCTCTAAGACCCAGATTCACTTCTGAACTTTTGTAAGCCTCTGTTTATTTCTAGTAATGTCCACTTAGGTTATTGTAAAGACTGAAGTAGTTGGTGAAAAGTACTTTCTCTGTCTTAGGCCCTCAAATGTACTTATTGTTTGATGGCACCAAAGGTTGTTTTAAATTTTATTATATTAGTTTTAGGATTTTTTAATTGAAAATAGTTTTTGAAACAAAATATTCCAATTAAAATTTCCCTTCTTGCTCTTCCTTCCAGATTCTCTATACCTTGCCACTCACCCACATCAACACCCTCTCTCTCTCTCTCTCTCTCTCATTAGAATAAAAATAGGCATATAAAATACAATAATATAAAATAGAACAAACAAACTATAATAGGGCAAAACAAACAAACAGAAGAAAAAAGATCCAAAGATGAAGCACTAGAAATACATATAGAGACAGAGACAAAATGTTCACACACACATAAATATTGTAAAAACACAAAACCAGAAGCCATGATATATTCTCAAAGGATTTGTAAGGAAGGAAAAAGGCCCTGGCAAAGCATGAGACGAATCACTTCTGAAAATGTCTGTGAGTTCATTTTGTGTTGGGCAACTACTGCTGTGCATGGGTCCTTGTTTTAACAGTGATGTGTATACCCAGTGAGAATCAGTAGGAGGAAACCAGTTTACCCTTTGCTCGCCATTGTGAATTGCAGGTAGTACATAGGTTAACTTCCCCTCTTAGAGCTAGCACTCTTCTGGCCCAGACCTGTGTAAGCCCTTTCATCCTGCAGCAGTCTCTATCTCACTGTGTTTAGAAGGCCTTGCTTGCTCCTTCTTCCTCTCTGGCTCTTACAGTCTTTTCATTTCCTCTTCTGTATGGTTTCCTGGGTCCTTAGTGCACGGATTTCAAGGAAACATCCTATTTCTGGCTGACTGCTCCAAGGTTTCTCACTCTCTCCACATTGTCTAGCTGTGGGTTTCTGTATTTTTTACCATCTGCTGTAGGAGGAAGCTTCTCTTGATGACTGAGCAATATAATCATCTATGAGTATAGCAGAATGTTGTTTGGAGTCACTTTATTGCTCTATTCTTTTAGCAGAACAGTAGTATTTACTTTCCCTTAGGACACTGGCCTATGCAGTCTCAGATTCTAGGCCACCTTAGCAGTGCCAGGGATGAGTTATATCTCATGGAGAGGGCTTTAAATTCAATCATTTAGTAGTTGGTTACTCTCCCAAGATTTGTGCCACTGTTCCACTAGCATATCTTACAGTCAGGCCATCATCGTAAATCAAAGGGTTTATAACTTGGTTCTGTTCTCTTTTCTCTTTTGGTAGTTTTCTGAGTACCATCCAGTACTATGAACACTAGTAAGTAAGGGTGAAGGCTCTAGGCAGGCACCATCTTGACTTCCCTATATTCAATTAATTGTATGGATGTTGTCTTCAGTAATAGGGCTTTACCATCAGTTAATGGAAAGCAATCAACAGCTTGGGTTGCTTGGGAGTTCCCATGAAGCCTGTTTGACTGAGAACTAGATTACATATAATTTATTCCTGGAACTGGAGGTTTCCTTTGGTGATGAGAGATGTCCATTTGGGGATCTGTGTCTTTCTTTATTTGGCAGTTCCATTTAGATCACCTTCATATATGTAAATATTTCAGGAAACTTCTACTTTATTAGGTTCCCATAAGAACCCTTAATTTTAGCTGCCCTTCCTTGTAATTCCTCCTTCACACTCTCTTCCCTCTACTTCCCCATTTGTTCCTCCTCTTCCAGTCTCCACCTTTGTCCATCCATAACTATTCCCTTTCTAATGAGATCCAGCCTTCTTCCCTAGTCTCCTTCTCTATACATAAGCACTATGATTAAATGACATAACAGGTAGCAACTACATATAAATACATACACACCATATTTATCATTTTCAATCTTGGTCATTTTTCTCAGGTTGATTGTGTTCTATATTCATCCACTTACCTATGGATTTCATTCTGTCATTTTTTAACAACCGAGATATATTCCATCCTGTAAATACATACACTTTCTTCATATATTCACTCTTCATGGACATCTGCTTTCAATTTCTGTTGATTATGAACAGAACAGTCTGGCTTGTAATCAGACTTTCTTAGGAATTAAAAAATATATATAAATATATAAAACTTTTGGTCTCTATATCTCTATTTCAATTGTCTAAGTAAAGATTACTTTTTTGTATCAATTGATCTAATTTTAACCGTGTAATACATACTTTCTTATTCTCCTAATCTTCCTTCCAAAACACAATTCTAGAGCTGTGTCAATAGCCTTCATAATAGCTGATGGACCTTGCTCTCAACTTTGCCCCTCTGACTGGTAACCAGAATCAATTTTGTTTTCCTAATTCCCTTCACTCAACACCATTTCTAGGTTTCTTGTATCTGTACTTAATACTATAAGTTTATGCTTTAAATTTTTTGAAATTAAATTTTAAAAGCAAATTTGTGATTTAAGGCCATGTTTTATTCTGTGTAATAAAGTGTTTTCTGTGTACAGCTGGGTTGATAAGAGAAGAGCTGGGCTAAGTTTACTGTGTATTAGGCACTGGCTTCTTGCCTTTAAAGCTAATGTCAACATGTTCTCTAATTATTTTCTTGTGCATCAAGTCTGGTCTCTTGATTGGCAAACCTAATGGACGCAGTTGCTGGGTCAAGGAAGGAGTTCACAGCAATTTTGGGCCCTCCAGTGGCACCCCATGCATTGACTGTAGAGGGTCTCACAGTCTACCCTGCACTCGCTTCTAAACAAAGAACTGTTCAGTTCCTTAGCCACACAAATACAGCTGCTTCCTATAGGACTGGAACAGCTTGACTTTGAAGATATCCTTGTCTATGACCACATGTTTCAAAACCAATGAAGAAGATGTGAGTTTAATTCAATAGGTAAACTGGTCTAATTAACTGTGGTCTGATATTTTGTGAAATGTTCAAGTTACATCAACTTAAAGCTTCAGTGTTCATGAGTGAAGCTGTATTGCCATCCAGCTACACATCTCATTTACGTGTTGAATATGGCTATTTTGAGAGGATAGCTCAAAACTGAAAAGCTGGTAATTCAATACTCAATGATAGCAAAAACTCAAAGTGTTTATAATATTGAACTTTAAAATGCAAGTTTATTGTCCATGGCATGCATATTTATATACATATATACATACATAGATATATGTATATCTATATTTGTCAGTATATGATCCTCACTACAGCTGAACATTAAGCTCTTCATTAATCTGGAGAGCATTTAGTAAATCCCATTATGTGTGTGTGTGTGTGTGTATGTGTGTGTGTCTTTACTAGGCTCATACTGGAGAGCTTTTTAATGAATTCCTCTGCCTGTATTATCCCAGTTAAATTTACATGGCCAGGCTAGATGAGAATATTAGGCTTAAACAGAGGATCTGAGTTTTCCTACCAGATTTTTTTAAATGTACATTTTCCCCATAGGGCTACTCTGCCAATTCTAGGTTGTTCTCCTGACCTTTAAGTTACTGTGGACAGAAAGTTTCCTTATTAATTAATTCAGAAAAAATTCATGCCAAATGGTACTATAAGATGTTGGCTGGGACCATGAAAAATGTAACTGAAGCACAGCTGCACATCAACAAGCAATAAGAATGGAGATAGGGCCCACAGTCATGTGACTGATTGAGTCAGCACCCTGAAAGGTGAGAAGTATCAGGTTGGAGGTGCATATTTTGGAGGGCTAGTTATAGGGATGCCAACCCAGAACACAGGGAAGTCTTAGGCAGTCAGCCATGTCCTAGGTGTGAGAGACATAAAGTTACTGGGACTTTATGTTTTCTCTACTTCAGGGAAGGTGGTAGAGCCAGGTGTGTAGGATACTCTTTTTCAAAAGATTTATTTATGAAGAAATCATGAAATTCGCAGGCAAATGGTGGTACCTGGAAATGATCATCCTGAGTGAGGTATCCCAAAAGCAGATACTCACTTAGACCTACAGGGTAGGATGGTCATGCTGAAATCTATACACCTAGGGAAGAAGGAGGACCCAGGGTGGGATGATCAATCCTCACTTAGATGGACAAATGGAATGGACATTGAATGTAGGAGAAAACAAGCAACTGGACAGGAGCCTACCACAGAGGGTCTCTGAAAGACTTGTATCAAAGCAGATATTAAGATTCACAACCAAGCCTTCGGCAGAGTGCAGGGAATCATATGAAAAAAGGGGGAGTTAGTAAGACTTGGTGAGGACAAGAGCTCCACAAAGACCTAATAGATCAGGGCACAGGGGTCTTTTATGAGTCTGTTTCCCAACCAAGGACCATGTATGGATATAACTTAGAACCCCTGCTCGGATGTGGCCCATGGTAGCTCAGTATCCAACTGGGTACTCTAGTAAGGGGAACAGGAACTATTTCAGTCATGAACTCAATGGCTGGCTCTTTGACCCTCCCCCTCTTCCCCCAGGGAGGAGCAGCCAAGCTAGATCCCAGAAGAGGACCTTGCAGCCAGCCCTAAAGAGACATGATAAGCTAGGGTCAGATGGAAGGCGGGGTGGGGGGAGGTTCTCCCCTATCAGTGGACTTTGAGGGGGCAGGGAGGAGATGAGGGAGGGATAGGAGAGTGGGAGGGAATGAGGGAGAAGGCTAAGGCTGGGATACAAAGTGCATAACCAGTTATTAATATAAAAATAAATAAATTACTTAAAAAAGATTTATTTATTCTCTGGCTAGCTGTGATCATCACCATGTTACTTTTTGGGTAACATACTACCTCAGTTTTTTATTTTATTTTATTTTTTAAGGAACAGTCTCAGTCCGTAGCCAAGATTGCCATGGAGCACACTATATAACCAAGCTGGCATTGAACTTGCAGGAGGCATCCTATTTAAGCTTCCTAAGTTCTGGGATTACAGGCAAGAGGCACCAAATTTGGCTGTTATTACCTACATCTTATTTAGGAGCAGGGTCAGCTCTTTCTAGTCATTTGCACAATGGCTGTCAGTGCCAGGTGCTATGTAAAGTAATGATTGTGTGCTTGTCTTTATAATGATCATTGTGTTTTCCTTCTCTTGGTGTTTGCATGACTACTGAAGACTAGTGCATGTTTTGACCTGAAATTGAGAATTAAGGAGGGTGGGGAGAAGCAACTGAATGAAGTGATCATTCTCAATCACATTCTTTTGTAATTTGCTTTGGTTTTGTGGAAACCACTGACGGTTGGATTATACTTTATTTCGCACCCTCAGATGAATGCAGTTCACACTTGAATTCAGTTAGATCAGAGGAGCTCAGTATTCTTAAATCACCTTGGGAAAGTAAGAAATGAATGGCATTGGGGTCAGTCTCTAGCATTGGTAGAAGTATATAATAAGGGGCATCTCCCCTATGACACCTTCCCAAGTATGACTACAGGGTGCAGACAGATTTTCTTTGAAAGCTTATGTCATATTCTTATGTCATATTCATATAGTACACATAGTAGAAATTATATTCAGGGCTCATAAAGGGTATATACCTTGAGGGGAGATTTCAAAAAAGGCAAATGTGTGATCCTTAGGATAAGATCCAATGAAAGATATTGCAAACTCTGTTTTCAAGAAGTAAAGAGTCATAGTTATAACAAATAAAACCTATTTCCATAAACTCATGTTTACTCTTTATTTTGGACAGGTTGCCTCCTTTTACAGTTTGAAGAGAAAAAGTCTACCTTAGTTCTTTTTTTTTTTTTTTTCAAAATCAATAATCAGCCTACCTCATATGTAGTTTATCTTTTGTGTGGATGCAGACCTTTATACACAGATTCTATTTGTTTACTTAAAGCAGATATTCTTTACAGTAAATTTCTGAAATACAGTGTTTTATATCAGATAGCTCAAAGTTTATAGATACAAGGCTAAGGCAGCTTCTGTGTCTAAAGTAGGTGACTTGTCTTGCCTCAGATCTTTCATTTTTCTCATTAATCGGTTTTAAAATAAATAGTTTTTAGATAGTGTTAGGGCTAGTTTTCAGGAAAATTTAAATTGTATTTGCTATTAGACATTAAGTGGGAAGTTTGAAATTTAATATTTTCAGTAAAATGGTGTCGACAAATATGGGAAGATTCAAAATCACATTTATTTACTATTCAGGAGAGAGAAATAAAGTGAACAGAAGGCTTTGAAGAGGCAATATATAAAAAGTAATATTAACTGAGTTTTATATTTTAAGTATATTTTGGCGTGTGTGTGTGTGTGTGTTTAGCATGCATGTGTCATGGCACACCCATGAAAGTCAGTGGACAACTTTAGGGGTTAATTTCTCCTTCCATCATTTGGGGCCCAATGACCAAACTCAGGTCATCAGGCTTTGTTGGCAGCAGGTACTTTTACTTATTGAGCCATCTCAAAAGCTCATGAGGACATACATAATTTTAAAAGATACCTCAAATAACAGATGGTCTTATGGCTACTTAATATCTGGGAATTTGAAAAAGGAATTTGAATTAAAAACAAACTTCTTATTCAACTTGTCATGTCTGCTTCAAGGGAATATAATATAAATAAATATAGAAAGTATTGTATACACATTTCGTGTTTTGACTGAAAACTTAGGTTTTGCCATAGCAAGATCTCTAGGTTTTGGGTAAATGAGTTTATAAGCAGGAAAAAAAAAAGGTTTCCAAGAAGCATATTCTCTAGCTGGGATCTGAGGACAAACGTAGGAATTCTTTCTGGAAAAAGAAATTCCCAACAAAACACACAGGTGTCTCACACTTTAGAATCAAACAAACCTGCAATGTGTAATGAGCATCAACAAGTTAACAAGGAGGCAATCCACTGTAACTGAGGGCAACAGAGACTACTCTGTCAGGCACAAACCATGTAACAACCATGTGCAGAGAAGTGAGAACTCAAGTCACAAACACAAGCAAGTAAGAAGAAGCTGTAAAAATAATCCAGCGGATGGATGGCAGAGTGTTAGGAGGGAAAAGAGCCATTTTTAAAACCCAGATTAGAAAAAAAACAAATTCAGGGGAAAAAAAGACAAATCACTTCCAAAGAAATAAGTGACAGAACAGACTTCACAGCAGAACATGGTAATGTAAGCTAGAAGACAAGGCCATCGTCCAAGTGCTGAGAAGTGAGTAATCGAAAATTCTGTTCCCATGCGTTTAAAGAGGAAAGGCAAAGTACTAAAAATAGACTTTATAAAATGAACTGCTAAGAAAGGCAGAAATACAACTCTGGCAGGAAGGGCTGAGACTCAGAAGTAGGAAGCAAATAAATTGATGAACATGTACACTTTATGAAATAGGAGGAGAGGATAGAGTTATATAGTGGATGTCAATAGACATAAATTAGGAAGGTGATATAAGGGCGAAAATGTTCTAAAGCTCCTTAAAAACATCTACTTGCTTGTTTGTTCATATATGCACAGGGACAACCGTGGCACAGCCTGCGTGTGGAGGTCAGAGGATAACTATTGAGCGCCATTCTCTCTCACCTCATTGAGGTTTCTCTTGCTGTTTCTGCTGCTGCACTGCATATTCCAGGCTAGTGGGCCCTGGAGCTTCTGGCTAATTCTCTTACTTCTCCCTCCCATTTCACTGTAGCAGTGCATAGACGGTTGATGCTTCTCACTGCATCCAGCGTCTGTTTTAAACTGGGAGTTTTTCTCACCTGCTGCCAGCAGTGATTAGAGCCCTTTTATCACTGGTGAGACAGTGATGAAAGTTAGTTTTTGTTTAGTTAAACATGAATAGAAAAGTTTTCAGAATCAGTTCAAGAGTAAAGCTTAGAAATGTAGAGGAATGTATAATTTAAAATGCTGACTTATGATATTCAGTAATTTATAACCGTATTATTGATCAGAAGGAGGTTAAGCTAATAAAAGTATGCATATAGTTACAGTGACATACTTGTAATTTACGTTTCTATGATAAGGAATTACTTTTAGTGTATGTATATATGTTTCCATGTAAAAATATGTGCGTGCGAACACGTGAGCATAGGTGACATCAGAGGCTGGATCCATCTGGATCTAAAGTTAAAGCTGGTTCTGAACTACGTGAAGTGGGTGCTAGGAACTGAACTTGGCCCTCTGCAAGAGCAGTGTGGTCTCTTGACCTCTCAGCCATCTCTTTAGCCCTCATGCAAGATTATGAAACACATTCTAATTCTTTATTGCAATGCTGAGTTCTCTGGTTCCTTACATTAGGAAGCTTGGTGACACATTTATGGTATGTGTATATTATGCTATTCATACTGAAATTTGATATTAAGCTACATAATACAAATATACCCAAATATTCTTTGTATATTTCTTACCTATGATAAAAATATGAAGGTGGGAATACTTAAGAGTCTAGAAATGTTAGGGGTTCATTAAGTTCTCAGCCAGCTTAGAGCCCT
>JAQQSO010003444.1:0-13544 GCA_028658305.1 Pachyuromys duprasi
ACTACTTCCTGAACAGAACACCAACAGCACAGGCTCTAAGATCAACAATCACTAAATGGAACCTCATGAAACTGAAAAGCTTCTGTAAAGCAAAGGACACTGTCGTCAGAACAAAACGACAGCCTACAGACTGGGAAAGGATCTTCACCAACCCTATATCTGACAGTGGGCTGATATACAGAGTATATAAAGATCTAAAGAACTTAAAAGACAGTAAGTCAAACAATCAAACTAAAAAATAGAGTACGGAGCTAAGCAGAGAATTCTCTGTAGAAGAATATAGAATGTCAGAGAAACACTTAAAAAGATGTTCAACATCCTTAGCCATCAGAGCGATGCAAATCAAAACGACCCTGAGATTTCACCTTACACCTATCAGAATTGCTAAGATCGAAAACTCAAGAGACAACACATGCTGGAGAGGTTGTGGAGAAAGGTGAATCCTCCTCCATTGCTGACGGGAATGTAAACTTGTACAACCACTTTGGAAATCAATCTGGTGCTTTCTCAATTAGGAATACTACTTCCTCAATTTTCAGCTATACCACTCCCAGGCATATATCCAAAAGATGCTCAAATACACAACAAGGACATTTGATCAGCTATGTTTGTAGCAGCCTTATTCGTAATAGCCAGAACCTGGAAACAACCCAGATGTCCATCAATGGAGCAATGGATACATAAATTGTGGTACTTTTACATAATGGAATACTACTCAGCAATTAAAAAACAAGGAAATCATGAAATTTGCAGGCAAATGATGGGATCTAGAGAAGATCATCCTGAGTGAGGAATCCCAGAAATAGAAAGACAAATGGTATATACTCACTTATAAGTGTGTACTAGACCTATAAGATAGGATAAACATACTGAAATCTGTATATCCAAAGAAGATAAACCCAGGGTAAGATGATCAATCTTCCTTTAGAAAGACAAATGGGATGGACATTAGATGTAGGAGGAAACGAGTAACAGGACAGGAGCTTACAACAGAGGGCCTCTGAAAGATTCCACCTAGCAGGGTGTCAAAGCAGATACTGAGACTCATAACGAAACTTTGGGCAGAGTGCAGAGAATCATATGAAAGAAGGGGAAGTTAGTATGACCTGGAGAGGACAGGAGCTCCACAAGGACCAAGTATATCTAGGCACAAGATATGAGACTGTATCTCCAACCAAGGACGGTATATGTATATAACCTAGTACCCTTGCTCAGATGTAGCCTATGGTAACTCAGTATCCAAGTGGGTACTCTAGTAAGGGGAACAGGGACAATTTCTGACATGAACTCAATGTCTGGCTCTTTGACCTTTCCTCCTCCTGAGGGAGGAGCAGCCTTGCTAGGCCACAGAGGAGGGCTTTGCAGCCATTCCTGAAGATACATGTTAAGGTAAGGTCAGATGGAAGGGGAGGAGGACCTCCCCTATCAGTGGACTTGGAAAGACCAGGGAGGAGATGAGGGAGGGAGGGTGGAATTGGGAGCGAATGAGGGAGAGGGCTATAGCTGGGAAACAAAGTTAATAAACTATATCTAATATTAAAAAATGAAAACTTAATTAAAAAGAAATGTATTAGGTAATAAATACATTACTGCCATATAATATCTGATAAGAACAATATTATATATTTAGAAATTTATGTATAAAATTATAAATTAAGAATATTAAAACTTTAAAAGGAAAAAAAGGGTCAGAGATAATTAAAGACGATAAGGGGAAGAGTATAAAAGCCAGAAATGGTAGAAAACTACAAGGAAACAAAGCAGTGTCTTATGGACACACTGAACTTAGTGTCTTGTGGACACACTGAACATAGTGGTTGTGAAAGCATGCTCCAATATAAAGATGGACAGGAGATGTGGGTATGAGTTCTATCCGTAGCTAAGGAGCTACTGGCAACTGATAGCTTCTGGGAGTCAGATAGATTAGATAGATGGATAGATAGATAGTTATCATTAAGAATATCACCCCTGGTAAGTTGACCTCTTTCTTTTTTTGTTTTTTAATTACATTTCAATTTTTATGTTAATTACAGTTCATTCACTTTGTATCCCGGCTGTAGCCTCCTCCCTCATCTCCTTCCAATCCTACCCTCTCTTCCTCATCTCCTTCTATGCCCCTCCCCAAATCTACGGATAGGGGAGGTCCTCCTACCCTTCCATATGAGCCTACCTTATCAGGTCTCATCAGGACTGGCTGCATTGTCCTCCTCTGTGGCCTGGCAAGGCTGCTCACCCACCAGGGGGAGGCAGTCAAAGAACTAGACATTGAGTTCATGTCAGAGACAGTCCCTGTTCCCTTTACTAGGGAAACCCACTTGTTGACTGAGCTGCCATGGGCTACATCTGAGCAGGGGTTCTAGGTTATATCCATGAATTGAAACAACCCAGATGTCCCTAAATAGAGGAATGAATACAGAAATTGTTGTACATTTACACAATGGAATACTACTCAGCAATTAAAAACAAGGAAATCATGAAGTTTTCAGGTAAATGGTAGGAACTAGAAAAGATCATCCTGAGTGAGGTGTTCTAGAACCAGAAAGATATACACAGTATATACTTACTTATAAGTGGATACCAGACATATAATATAGGTAAACCCACAAAAAATCTGTACACCTAAAGACTTCTTTCTAGTGGAAAGCTACACATCTAAGAATATATAGACAGGACAAATTTGATTTGATGTATAAGAAAACAAAAAGAAAGGACAGAAAGTTGGATAGGAAAGGAAGCATTAATCTGGAAGAAGTTGGGGAAAGATGTAAATTTGCTCAAAATACATTTATCGTATGAAATTCTCAAGAGATTATTGAGTTAAAAAGGAATGTATATATGAGTGTACACCTCTAGTTTTGGGAGGCATAGGTAGGGATTTCTGTGAGTTGGAAGGCATCGTGTTCTATGTAGTGAGTTTCAAGCCAGGCAGAACTATAATGTGAGACTCTGCCTCAAAAATAAAATAAGTGTGTGGGCATGCATAACAGGAATGGCATTTTCCTTTTTGTTTTCACATTTTGCAACAGATAACAGAATTTGTTGAAGCCAACCCTGAATAAGCTTTCCACATGAGATTTCCCTTCCCAAGTAAATAATCATGAATCCTGCATGCTCAGTTGCTCAGTGTATGGAGCAGAGCCATAATGGGGATGAGGAAAGGTCAGTAAGTCAGCAAACAAACAAACAAACAAACAAAAAATGTAAAAACGTCGATTAGGCAAAATGCCGCATCTACTCCCGATGGCTGTCAGGTGACATATTACTAACACATACATGCTCCAAACCAGCAAAAAGAAGGTGTTGTGCCTGGCAGAGAAGCACTGGAACATTAGAAGACAGTTTGTGAAATGTGTGTCTTGTTTTTTTTTTTTCTGGCAGCTCCGGGCCAATCACTACATTCTACGTCTTTGTAAATAGCAATTCCATTCTTTAGGCACTTGAGTCCATAAAATCTCTGGTTTACCCTTGACTCTTTCCTTTCCGATCCCATATGTCATCCACCAGAAAAATCCATGCATTCAATGTTTAAATACACCAAGAAGTTCAACATTCTCATATGTCTACTGCTAGTTTCTTTCATCTAGCTACTGGGCTTTATCAATCGGTATTGTATTCTCAACACAATAGCTAAAACAAACTTTTATAATGAAAGCCAACACATCCCCTTTCTCTACTCAGAACCCTTTAAGTGATTCTCTACATTTCACCTATAATAAAATTAAAGCCTTCCAGCCTGTTCCCAGAATTCCAACATTATCAAGCTATGTTTCCATAATCTAATAATTTGATTATGGTAATATATATTATTCAGTGGATTATAAGTAGTTTTGATACATAATGTAATGCATTCCTTTGAGTCTTATTAGGACTATTGTATAAATCAGTGCCTTTAAAGCATTTAAAAAGAGTGTTTGTCACATAAGTACTCCATAAACTTCACATATACCTCTTATTCTATTATGATTAATGTCCTGGAAGGGAAAGGAATGGAAAGTATTATTTCTCTAGTGAAATGAAGAAGAAATTGCAGCATAGTAAAATCAAGAGGCTTTCCAAGAGTCATTACTAGAGCATGTATCTGTATAGATTCAACGTAACATTTCTTCAGTGTCTTGGATTTCTAACAGATTGATAAACAATGTAATTTACTTGAAATACTGTGGATTCATTTTTGTTTTTATGTTTTGATTTAAGTTTCACAGAAAAATGTTTCAAAAATTCTGTAACATTTATTCAATCTTTTTATACTAATCTAAATGTAACTATATAATGATTTTTCATGTCTTCTAAAACTATTGCTATTGTGAGAATTACAATTACCTCATTATATATATATATATATATGTACATATATATAATATTGATTTTGTACATTTTTCAGTTCATGACCAAACAAGTAAACCAATGCATAATACTGATGATTTAATGATATTTAATTGTGTTGATCTTTTAATATTGGTTTAAATTACTGAACAATACAGTAATGTCTTACGTTTCAATAGCTGTGATAAAATGCCATGACCCATGGCATTAATGAGGGAGAATCAGGGTAGGAACACAGGGCAGGCTCCTGGAGGCAGGAACTGGAGTAGACAGAGGATGGGTGCTTACTGGCTTGTTCCCCAGAACTCGCTCATTTTATTTTCTTATACAATCCACAACCACCTTCCACATCAATTATCAAGAAAACTCTTTACAGACTTGCCTACAGGCCAGTCATTTGGGTACATTGTTTCAGTTGAGGTTCTCTTTTATCAACTGATTTTAGCTCATGAAAAGTTGAAAAAAAAATCTAACCAACATATAAGCTTTCATATCATTTAAAGGAAAAAATTTCCACAGTTTATCTCTTTGTTTTTTATGAGTGCTTTTGAGCAATATTTTTGCCTTTGTGATTTATACTTATTTATATTGCTATAATTTCCACAACTGAATCCCATACATGATATTAAAAATTACATCTCACAAAACAGTCATTTTCTTCACAAGGCGATACTCAGGTAAGTAAAAAATACAGTTCAGTAGCTGTGTTTCAACTAATATGAACAATATTTATATACTGTGTTTCCACTAAGGCTGTTTCTTGACTGCTGGAAATTAAAACAAAATACCCTTAGCAAATGGAAGCAAAATGATGAACTCATTATAAGCAACTCTTAGGAGTAAGTCTATTTGGGAAGTCCATTCCACTTATCTATATACCTTTGAGTGTGTTGCAAGATTACATGGGCATTTACATTAATTTAAAAATATTGGCGTGCTGGGAAGCCAGTGTTGCTATCTCCTTTTATGTTCAGCGTAAATTTACAATATTCAGTGACTGCTAGGTTATCAGGGATAATGATCATATTAGTTAAGGCGAATGGCTATTTTTCATGGGATGAATGGTTGTACTTTTATTTTCACCTACAGCATCTCAGATGAGAATGAAAATCAAATTCTAGAGACATGTTTGCTGGCACTGGGGATGGGTAGTACAGCTCTAACAATAAGGGAAGAAAGTTGGTGGAACCTGTATTTTCCAGCTATAGCTCCTTCCCTCCAAGAAAAGCATTAGAAAGTCTTAGTTTTCAAGAGATTACACTATTAATTTGCCTCAGTTTCCTCACTTAAATTCAGGACTTTTTTTTTTCATTCTTTCTAAGCGGCAGGGAAGAACTTCCAGTCCCAACACTTAAAATGGTCGAGAGACAAAGCTCAAGACTTCATTCAATATTTCAGGTTCCAAATAAAACGGGGACCTTGCTACTTTTCTAGGATTAGAGATGGCTTCCAGTAGGAATGCTTAAATGATGTGGCATTTAAAGTTCAAGCTATTTCTGGCTCAGGCATGCCACGTAGTTGGGGCTCAGGCGGAAAGACCATTAAACCCGGAGCCACTCAACAGCCCCACTGGCTTCCTCCAGATGGCGGGCAATGGGGCTTGAGTCCTGCGCCTAGTTCAGTTCTGCTGGGTTCTCTGTCTGTGCTGGGGTTGCTGATTTTGACCCAGGTGAGACAGCACAGGAAGGTAGCCCTTCCACAGGATGGTGAGAGCGAGCGAGGGAGCGCCACTAGGTCCTGAGCCAGGACAGGCTGTTTATTCCTCAAATGGGTCCGCTAACAAGTGGAGCAGGGGTTGTCTCTGACTTGGACTCTGTTGCCTCCCTCTGGATCATGTTTCCCTAGCAGGGGGCCCTTGTCTTGTCTTTCCTGATGCTACTTGATGTTCCAGGGTGGGTTGGTACCACGGTTAGGGGTGGAGATGGGTGGAGGGAAAAGGGCGTGAGAAGGTGGGACTGGGATGACAAAAGGGAGTAATGTTGCCATTGGAATGTAGAATGAACAAATACATAAATTAATTATAGCAAAAGAAAAAAAGGCAATTCAAGCTAGACATTTGAATGCTGCTTCTTTTAGACAAAGCCTATTAATGTATGCAAAACTAAGGTGAAATTTCTTTATTTGCCCACTAGCATTGCCCATGATGTAAAAAATACCACATTTGGCACATCCTTCATTATCTAATCCACTATCACAAACAATAAAAGATACAAGACACTTGACAGATTTTAGAATAGCCTTATATTACTATTGCATGGCAGATAGTTACCTCCTAAGCTATTTTTACCTCCCAAGCCGTTATCTCCTACCATCTGCCCTAATAATTTCTATCTGGCTACCTCCTATTCATAATCCCATAAATACTTGCTTATTCTCTTCTCTGGACAGTTTTCCTCCATCCACACCATCTGTCCTCATGCTTCTCTCCATGCTAACACATCACGGCCTTTCCTTCCTTCCTCCTCAGGTACCTATCTCCTCTCCCATGGTGATCATTTTGTCCACAAATCCCACTAACCTTTGCTGCATCTACCATCCTTTGGCGCTGCCTAGGTATCAGCTTTTTATTGGTCAAACAGGAATAAATTCTTAGGCATGGTTTACACAAGGACAGGTATACATGAGAATGTGCTCCTGTGGTCAGCAACCAGATCTTGGGGGCCAGTAATTAGCATCAGAGTCAATAGCACCAGACCGACACCCAACAAAGAAACTAGAAGTCTGTAGCAATCAGTTCTACTTATGACCAGCGCTCACCATTGACTCTCAAGAGACAGAGCAGGCCAAGACACACAATTCAGTGCTATTCAGTTTCAGACTCCATCTTCGGTCAGCACATTGCAATGACTTAGTTCTTCCTTTCTGACTTATAAACATTGAATGTTTGGATGGTGATGAAAATAGAAGTCAGTCTAGACTGACAGAAACACAGCAGAATTTATGTAGTTCTCCACTTAACTCTAATGAGATTAGGATGCTATAAAACAGTGATAAAGAGCTCCAAAATCTCTAGTTTCCTATCCCCCTGTGTGGTGATGTCACACATGTTCACACCATTGTGATGCCATCTACCATGGAATCTGTCATCATGTCTGTGTGAAGTTAATATTGTGTCTTTGAACCTCTAGACCCAACAGATAGAATTTCTGCATGTATTATCCAGCCTTTGATATTTTGCTACAGCAATAGAATATGGTCAGACTGAGAAAAATATATGTGGGAGAACAGTACATTTCATTGTCCAGAAGGAAATCTGTGATTTGACTGTCTTTTAAAAACTTTTCTTTTTGACCTCTATCAATTGATGAAAAAATAGGTGTAAACTGTTCCTGACGCACCTGTTGAATAACACAGATTCTGAGCATTAAAAGAAGTAATTAATATACAAGCAAATAAAAAAAAATCAGAAAGCTAAGAGCAGTGCTTAAAATAATGAGGTGCACTCAATAATAAAGCATGGACCTTGTTTTCTTGTTGCTTTCTGTGGAGCTTGAATATATCTCTTCAAACACATATTTCGTAGTTTGAGCAGCTTGTGAAATCATGATATTTGACCTTTAAAACTAACAAAAAGGGCAGATGGGGATTTAGCTACCAGTGATATGATTATATTAAAAAAACTTGGTTTCCTATTAACATTAGGAAAGCTGCTTTTCTTCACATTTTTAACCACAAGAATTGCTTCTTTACTGTTTAGATGTTTTTATTTTGTCTGGTGTACAAAGACTCTTCTTTTCCCAACATGTCTAAACAATAAATCTGAATTACTGCAACTTAAACTTAAGACTGTTGTGCACTGTTTTGACCAGTGGTCTCTAAATCAACTGTTTTACTTATGGTATAAGCTTTATTATAATATATGGAAATTTGCTCTTCAGGTTTATTTATTTGTGAATGGACTGAAATTCCCAACCATATTGTTTTCCAAAAGCTAAAGCTGCATAAATTGAATGACTAAATGTAAGCCTCACTATGCAGTTCCTTTAAAACTACTTTCTGTTTCAGATTCTCTTTCTATTGTGGTGCCAGCTTTATCCTAAGGAAGTTTCAGATGAGGTCATTGGTAGAAAACTTGGAAAGAATATGTTGTCCATCTACTCTTTGGAGTCTAAGTTCTATTGTAAAGCTGACTCATCAGTGATACAGTCATATGCTAAGTTGCTTTCATTTGTCACAGAGTAAAATATACTGACTGCATTTCATTCTGACAATCCTGAGTTTTGAGAGATGGTCCCAGGAGTTTATGGTCCACAGGTTATGTGCATACTAGCATGGATTTCTTCCCCTTTCTGGCCACTCAGCTCTCCTTCCCAGCTTCCCCTTTTTAGCCCATGGGACACATGAATAGGCTCTGAACTGAGAATTATAAACACAAAAGGTATGCACATCAATTCTGTATCCACAGTTTTTTCTCTTCCTTTACTTACCAGATGGATTTACAGGCTCTATGGGACAGAGACAGAAGTAGCTAAAATCCCAGGGTACAAAGTTCCCTGAACCTTTCTGTCCTCAGTTAGATAGTGATATAACAAAGGCATAAGTGATCCCTAAGTATGTGAGTTGCCTGCTAAAGGAGAGTGAGGCCACTCCAACACACATACAGACATACTGGTTAAAATTGTATCTGCTTACTTACACACACAGACACAGACATGTACGTACCTTTCACACACAGAGAGACACATACATACATTGTGCACACAAAAACACAGAAAAATTGCACATATACACACAGGCAGACAAACACAAACGCAGACATACACAGAGACACATACAGATGCATACAAATAGAGATGCTCATGGACACATATAACACATATAGACACACAAACAGACAAGCACATACAGAGACACACAGACACATATACAGAGGCATACACATAGAGACTCACACAGACACACACACACAGCACATATAGGCACAGACAGACAAACACACAGACACAGATGCATACATAGAGACAGATACACACACACACACACACACACACACACACACGTGACCTGTGTTAGGAAGAAGGGGATGAATTGCAAAGAAAAAAGACAAGGAAATGTGGGAGAAAGATAAGGAAAGGTAATATATTAAATTGTCAAAACCAGATTTTAAAAGATTGTCTATGAAACTGAAACCACTTATTAACTTTGAGCAAGTTCCTAAGCCTTTCTCTGGCTCAATTTTTATATAAAAATTGGAGTGATAACAATACCTCATAAAAGAACATAAAAATTCATTGAAGATTAAAAGAAATATGTAAAGAGTTTAGGGCAATGTCTGATACCTTAAAATCATGACTATTCATTAGTTGCTGTTATCAGTTGGTAATAAAAGAAATATCCATGTGTAATTCATTCTAAATGTTTTGTGAATTATTCTTAATTATTATTTCACTTTCTGTGTTTCTTCTAAAAAGAACACTAGCCTGTAAGGATGCATACCACACATTGAGATAGAAATAGGTGAAGGCAGTAGAGGAGGGAAAATAGAGAAACCCCTAGGTTTCATTTGAAAAAATTAAGAGCTAAAGACTTAATAGAGAGTGCAAAGTTGAATAAAGCAACATGACATGTTGGAGCACATAAAAATCAAGGACGGGGAAAAACAAGATGTCCTTTAAATTCTTAGCTTTGAGAGACCAGATAAGAGTAAAATAAATAATAGAATAAAAATGATTTTTCAGGATCTTTAGTTTGGAACCAATTCTGATCTTTGAAAGGAGAAAATTGAGTGCAAATGTGTAATCCAAAGCAGCACTACGTGTTGGTTCTATGGAGTTCATATCAAAGACAACTTGGGTTGTATATTGAATGGCTAAATATAAGTCTTATGCAGTTAACCTGGGAAGCAAGCAGACGCTGGGATTGTATTGGTAATAATGATGTATTTGGACAGAGTTCTCCAGAAAATTAGAACCAGCAAAGCCCCTCCTTCTTGCATTCTATCTTTAATTTATCTTTAGTTCTATCTATCTATCTATCTATCTATCTATCTATCTATCTATCTATCTATCTATCTATCATCTATGTATCTATGTATCTGTGTATCTATCTATCTATGTATCTATGTATCTATCTATCCATTCATCTATTTATCTATGTATCTATGTATCTGTCTATCTATCCATCCATTAATCTAGTTATCTATCTATATCTATGTATCTATCATATATCTATCTAAATTTACTTTTTTAGGACTTGGCTCCAAAGACTATGGAAATACAAATACAAAATCTGTAGATTACGCTGAGATGAGTTGATACTGCTGTTTAGGTCTCAGGAAATCTGGGGTTTTCTCTCCTAAGATCCATTTTTACTAAGATCTCTTTTGACCAAGACCTACCGACTCAATAAGGTTTATTGATGTTATGCGGGAAAATTTGCTTTATTCAAAGTCAACTGACTTAATTGCTAGTTTCATAGTCAGTCAATGTAGCAAAGAGAGACTCAACTGACCCTTTAAATTTTCCCTGGAAGCATGACATTTGACCATTTGACTGTGTATTTCACTGGGTTTTCAAGTTAATGTTATAAATTGGGAGCTGTCATAAAAAGACAAAAACATATTTTCTTTCCTGACCACTGGGGCCACATAGTTTATGGAGACAAGTGTGGAGAAGTCAGACACAACTGATTTCTTAGGGGAGGTCATTGCCTCCTCCTTTCTCACAGACCCTACTTCATCTCTCTGTCTTGTTTCTCACACCCCACAAACCTCACAGGAGCTACCTGGAGCTTGCAGGCATTTAAATTTGTAAATTAGCAATATAACCACCTGTAATGAAGATAAGTTTAAAAAGCTCACAGGTTTTTCCATATATTTAAGCTAGAGGTAATAGTATGAGCAAAATAAGATCAAACTACAAAAGAGCCCAAATACTTTAGATGGTGCATTAGTTACTGTTGTCACCACTGTGACAGAATAAATACCAAAGAGTTATAATTTATTTTGGCTCATATCTTCAGAGAGTCCATTCCATCGTGGTGAGAAATCCATGGGAGAGCAACACAGTTCCCATCCTGTCCAGACAGGAAGTAGAGAGTGAGACAGGAAGCATATCAGCTTCCAAGGACTCACCCATGGACATACTTCCTGTAGCTATAACCTGGCACAGAAAATTTCCACATTCTCTCCAAATAGGGCCACTCGAGGGGAATCAAATGTTTAAACCATGAGTGTGGGAGTGGGGACTTTACAAATACAAACTTACTGATGGGGTTTTCCCTTCCTACCAAAGATGTTTGGAATACGTAATGAACTTGTATAGCAAGCAACTAATTTATCTGGAAGTTTACAGCACAAAAATCCTTCGGTTGAAGCATTTCTTTCTTTATAATGCTGTTGTCTTAGGAAGTCCAACATACTGATGTACCTGCTGTATGATGACAACTTACACATCAACTTCAATAGAACATATAACAGAAGCTTTAAGGAAAGCTTTACAGAAAAATAAAAATGTTGGCTAGTTCTCTTTAGAATTGTCATTCAGTGTTTTCTTTTATTCTAACGGAGCCCTTTATAAGAAAGGTGAATGAAAATGCATCTCTGTATTATGGGGAAAATATGGCTTTTAAGGTTTTGACAGCCTAAAATTTCTTAATGATGAGATTCATAATTGATATGCAATGCATTTTTTGGCTATATATGTGAGAAAATATGAGCTA
Organism: Pachyuromys duprasi; assembly: GCA_028658305.1. Taxonomy (NCBI): domain Eukaryota; kingdom Metazoa; phylum Chordata; class Mammalia; order Rodentia; family Muridae; genus Pachyuromys; species Pachyuromys duprasi. Next base: position 11,983 of record JAQQSO010003444.1, read on the forward strand.
AATTTCCATGGACCACGTCTTTCCTGTGACCCTGATTTCAAACCCTTCTAGGGAGGTTTTTCTGGGTTGGCAGAAAATACAAGCATCTTCAAAATGTGTGTGAGATTGTTTCTGAAATTAGTGATTCAGTCAAACCAAATTTGTTGCCTTTTACCTGCCAAAAGCTTTTAAAGGAGAACACCTGCTATGGATAATGTTCTCAAGGTCTAGAGCAGTTGAGCATCCTACTTTGCTACTTATTATTTTTTGTGGTCCCTTGGAGTTTAGCAAAACTTCAGATTTCCTTAAATACCTTAGTTGAATCACTTTTAACCTACTTGGGAGAACTGAGGCTGAGTACATTGGAGTCTTGTCTCTCTGGGGTGTTAACTGAAGACTCCCCTAAACTGAGTTGCAATAATAGATACATGTATATGTTCGCTGGTGTGAGCAGAATGGGATTCTGTCTGGTCTTCAGCTTGGTTTAAGGGCTAGGTCTGCATGCTGTATGAAGGTCAGCTCCATTTTCATTTTATTCATGTCCTATATCCTGCTGCCAGTACAATGATGATTCAAACTGATGTATACATTTGTCAAAGAGAGAGGCTTGCCAGTTTACGGTGTAGCAGGGTAATATACCTGGTCAGGACAATGATCGTGTCCTTGAGTCCATAAGGTCATGTTCATCATAGTCTAATTCAGGAGGTTTCAGGGAATGCTGAGTCTTATCAAGAGGTGTTTTACAGTGCATGTATGTATGCATCTATGTGAGTGTACATATGTGCATGTGTGTGCTGAATGTCTTTCTGTGAGTATATGTATGTGTATCTACAGGAGAGTACTTTTTAGATAATGCAGTTCCTAGAGCTAAGTAGGAGGTAGAGAACAAGCAATAAGAATACTTTGGGTTTTAAATGATTGTTCCTACATCATAAAAGTCTCATATGCTAACAGAGTGCTCTGTTTCTATAAACCTATATTCATGTGTCCAGCTATCCTTTAAGTATTTTTTAAATGTAATTTATTTATTTTTATATCAATCAGAGGATAAGTACTTTGCATCCCAGGTGTAGCCCCCTCCCTCATTCCCTTCCATTCTCCCCATCCCTCCCTCATCTCCTCCCCACCCCCTCCAAGTCCACCAACTGGGGAGGACCTCCTCCCCTTCCATCCAACCCCAGCTCATCTTGTCTCCTCAGGGCTGGCTGCAATGTCCTTCCCTGGGATCTAGCCAGGCTGTTACTCCCTGGTGTGTATGGGGGAGGATCAAAGAGCCAGCCGTCGAGTTCATGACTGAAACAGTCCCTGTTTCCCTTACTAGGGTCTTCAGTTGGACACCGAGCTACCATGGGCCACATCTGAGCGGGGGTTCTAGGCCATATCCATACCTGCTCCTTGGTTGGAGAAATTGTCTCATATAAGAACCCTGTGCCCTGCTCAGTTTGGTCTTTGTGGAGCTCTTGTTCACCCCAAGGCTTACTAACTTCCCCCATTTTTTTCTTTCTTTCTTAATTAATTAATTTATTTATTTTTTAAAATTTAATTATTTTTATATCAATCACAGGTTAGGTACTTTGCATCCC
>JAQQSO010003445.1:0-13542 GCA_028658305.1 Pachyuromys duprasi
ATTTCACCTTACACCTGTCAGAATGGCTAAGATCAAAAACTCAAGTGACAACACATGCTGGAGAGGATGTGGAGAAAGAGGAACCCTCCTCCATTGGTGGTGGCAATGTAAACTTGTAAAACCACTCTGGAAATCAATTTGGGGCTTTCTTAGACAATTAGGAATAGTGATTGCTCAAGATCCAGCTATACCATTCTTAGGCATATATCCAAAAGATGCTCAAGTACACAACAAGGACATTTGCTCAACTATGTTCATACCTACTTTATTTGTAATAGTCAGAACCTGGAAACAACCCAGATGTCCCTCAGCTGAGGAATGAATATAGAAATTTTGGTACTTTTAAACAATGGAATATGACTCAGCAATTAAAAATGAGGAAATCATGAAATTTGCAGGCAAATGGTGGGACCTAGAAACGATCATCCTGAGTGAGGTATCCCAAAAGCAGAAAGACACACATGGTATATACTCATTTATATAGACCTATAAGATAGAATAAACATACTGAAATCTATACATCTAAAGATGATAAACAAGAAAGAGGACCTGGGGTAAGAGAATTAATCCTCACTTAGGAAAACAAATGGGATTGACATTGGATGTAGGAGAAAACAAGTAGCAGGACAAGAGCCTACCACAGAGGGCCTAGGAAAGACTCTACCTAGCAGTTTATCAAAGCAAATATTAAGACACATAACCAACCCTTTGGCAGAGTTCAGGGAATCATATGAAAGAGGAGGGAGTTAGTATGATCTAGAGAGGACAGGAGCTCCGCAAGGACCAAATTTATCATGGCACAGGGGTCTTTTATGAGACTGTTTATCCAACCCAAGGACAATGTGTGGATATAACCTAGAACCCCTGCTTGAATGTAGCAAATGGTAGCTCAATATCCAAGTGGGTACCCTAGTAAGGGGAACAGGGACTATTTCGGACATGAACTCAATGACTGGCTCTTTGACACCTCCCCCCCCCCCCCGAGGGAGGAGCAGCTCTGCTAGGCCACAGAAGAGGCTATTCCTGAAGAGACCTCATAAGCTAGAGTTAGATGGAAGGGGAGGAGGTCCTCCCCTATCAGTGGACTTAGAAAGGAGCAGGGAGGAGATGAGGGAGGGATGGGGGAGATAGGGAGGGAATTTAGGAGGGGTCCACGGCTGGGATACAATGTACATAACCTGTGATTAATATAAAATAAAAATGTTAATAAAAAAGAAAACATTTTGCCCTTAAAATAAAACTTCTGGTTTTTTGTGTGTGTATTTTCACCCAAGTTAACATCGGAATGATCATTTGGCGCTCATTATTGTTTTTTGTTTGTGGTAATTATGACTGTAGGGCCAGTTATATGACTTTCTTTGTTCATTGCAATTGTACATTCTATATTTTTATCTAAAAAGACAGGGTAAGGAGAGATCACACGTTTGTTTTCTTTCCTTGTCTGTGTGTTTTATCAAGATTTATCATTGAAAGGCTATGGAGATAGCTTATCAATTAAAAGTATACACTGTTCCTTTTGAGGACCTGTATTTGGTTTCAATAATTCATATCAGGTGGCTTGCAAGTGCCTATAACTCCAGTGCCAGAGAATCCAATGCTCTCCTCTGACCTCTGTATGCATCTGCATTCACATGATGAACTCACCTACACTCAAGCACACATTAATAAAATAAGTAAACCTTGAAAAAAGATTATTCACTGATATACATTTTATGTTATGGTTACTGTCAATATTAACATGAAGTTGCTCAAATTGCCCCAGATACTATCATTAAAATTAATTTCACTGTCTCTGATAAACTCTCTCTTTCACTTTTTTTTTTATCACGTTTTAATTTTCCATTATCACTGGATGGTGCATTATCTTTGTGATTTTTTCCCTGCCTTCCAACTTTGAAACTGATCATTTTTCTAAGTTGTATCCTTTTTTATTTAAAGAATAGTTTGATGTTTTTAAATATACATACAATATGTTAGGTTCATTTTCACTCTCTATTACCCTCCACATTCCTCCCACCTTATTTCTGATCCTCCTTTTCTTTCACATTAGTCACCTTTACTGCTAACATCTTTTAAAATTTCCATCAACTTGTAAATTGTAATTGTACGTGTAGCCACAGAGGCTGTGAGTTCATAACAGAAACAGCCATGATGTATCTAGATGACAGTGTTTCATAGCATGTCTGCCTATCTTCTGACTCTTGCAAACTTCCAGTCCCCTCTTTCATGATGTCTCCTGGATCTTAGAGGGATTATATGAATATCTCATTTAGGCCTAAGTATTTACCAGTGAGTTATTAGAAATACTTTGTCCAATTATGATGTTTTGCCTCTGCTGTTGACCACTACAAGAAGAAGCATCCCTGAACAAGCCTGAGAACAGCACTAACCTACTATCTGTAAACATAAATGGTTTTGATTAAATGTCCATTCAGAAAAACACTTATAATAGTTTGCTGCCTAGGTTATATGAGCTTCCTGTATAATAAGCTCTGATCAGCTTTATTATACAAAGTGTATATTTCCTCTTATAGAAATTTGAACAGGTCTAAAATTCAAGCATAAAGTAGAGGGTAATTTTCCAAAAAATCATGTGGCTATGCACTAGCTGGTGTATTTTGACTGGCAGGTTGGTATTGTAACATCCAGGGTCCAATACTGTATAAGATTGTTGGTGGCTACCCTTCACCCAGCTAACTGTGTACTACCTCCTGACAGTATGAGCACCAGCCAGAATAAAAAGCTTTCCAACTTTCAAGTTTTATCTTGATTTCTCTGTGTTCCCTATCCAAAGTACGTGGTGTATTTAGCAATGGTATATTCCTGCTTCTTTCTAGTGAGCAAATAAGACCCAGAATATGTACTTTTTGTAATTAGAACACAAGAGTCCTAATCACCTTTTATTATTGTTTTTAGATCATCTTCATGGAAGAGCTAAGGAAAACACACATCGATGTATAAATATACACATGTATATTTATAAACTCTCTGACACTCTCTGATATTCCAGCATTGCAGATTAGAATTGTTAATACCTTGTTCACCTTCCATTTTAGCCTTTTTGGTCATGAAAAACTAGGACTTTAGAGTTTGTAAATACTTATTTGCTTACTTTATGTACAATATACATAAAGCTTTTGCTAAGTTTTAAGTCAGAAACCTTAAAGGTAAATTTCCAAGTTAGGATGGATTATTTAGCAGTGTTTGCGTGTGCATTTATGCTTCTTTCTTTACCTTTATAGTAAGTAGTTAAAATGTTTCTTTCCATTTACTTGGATTTAATTTTTCTCCAGTACTAACATTTGCTTCTTTTATTCACTTAAAATTAAATTCACTTATTGGATTCCCTTTTTGTTATCTTCTGTATTTCATTAATCTTAATAGCTTTTTTTATGTATATGACATACTACGATGTCTGTTTTAAACTACAATATAAAAACTTATGGTTTACAAATTATTATTTCTCCTAGCCACCATATTCTAATTCTCTCATTTTCTTCATTCAGTTTATTCTACTACAAGCAGGTAGCCACACATTTTTTGTCTATAATTTATGAAATTCTTGCTTTATAAATTAGCAGATATGTGTGCATTTGGTTATATCTATTTCTTATAAGTATCATGGAGAATTGAAAATGTTCCCTTATAGTTACCTATTTTCAAATAAAATAGATGTGGAATTGACTTCATATAATTTCATATCTGTAAAGTAGCCCTTTGGTCATATTTACTATATATCATGTCACTTGGTTCTATATGAACATTGAGGCCATATTCAGTTTATAAATAATGTGTTGGACACATTTGCTAGTGTTATAATCATGTTATTAGAAACAGCTCATTAAGGCCAAATCCTAGAATTAAAATGACTAGGTGGAAGGATGAATAAAATGCAGTTTTGTTAGAAATAACTTTTAATACAGTAGAGATGCATTAATTGGAATTATCATCAGCAATATAAAAAACTTTCATTAAAGATTCTTTAGCTTTCCTGCTACTATGAAACAGATTATATAATCTATGCTTTACTTTTTTTACATCCATCATCTATCTATCTATCGATCATCTATTAATCTATCATCCGATCAATCATCTATTAATATATCATCTGTGTGTTTGTGTGTGTGCGTGTGGGTGTGTGCATACATTTCTGGGCAAGGGTATGGAGGTCAACATTGAAAACTTACTTGATTCAGTTCTTTTTTTCCACTATTTGGGTATAAAGCATCAAACTCATTTCATCAGACAGAGAGGCAAATGTTCTTACTTTCTGAGTCATGTTCTCAGCTCTATCTTTTAAATTTCACTAAGCTCAAAGCTAACATTAACAAACAACTAAAAAAAAAACAGACCATTTAAAAAACAAAGCTAGTGGTTAACAAAATGACTAAAAAACAAACCATTAAAAAACATTAAAGAAACAAAGCTAGTGGTTATCAAAACCACTAAATGTATGTGTCATTATTATAAGTGAAATTGAGACTGTCAATATGTTGAGACATTACTATACTTATTTATTTAGAATTGTCTAACTGTGTGGTTATTTAAATTTCAATACCTTTAATGGATATTTATGGACTATTTGGTTATCTATCTATCTATCTATCTATCTATCTATCTATCTATCTATCTATCTATCTATTTATTATTTATATATGTCATTGTGTTTGACATATCCCAAAGGCCTCAAATGTGACTTATTTTAAGTCATTTTAATTCCTTTTTTTTTCTTTTCAAGACAGGGTTTCTTTGTGTCACATTGGTTGTCCGGGAGCTCCCTCTATAGACCAGGCTGGCCTTGAAATCACAGAGATCCACCTGCATCTTCCTCCTGAGTGCTGGGATTAAAGGAATGTGCCACTACTGCCCAGATGCTATTATTTTATTTTTAAATCAATATTTAATTACATGATGAGATACTTTGTAGCCCCCAGATGTGTAACAGCATGCTCCATCACCCTCAGTTGTAAATTCCATCACTTCCAGAGTAAGGTGAGGCTCCACTGTTATCAGGTACCAAATTTCTGTAATCTCCAAAGTCATTTCTCAGCTTCCTTCTTCTGCTGGGCAAGTGCTATTAACAAAGTTGACACCGATCTGCCAGCCATAATCATATGAGGGTTTGCCTGAGAGTGTTTACCGACCTATTATGGAGCTGCATGTTTAGTGTAATCTTTTCTAATCCTGCATGGTTGTTTGTCCATTATAAACACTGGTAACTAAAGAGATTAAAGAGCAACAGATCAAGTAATCCAATTAAAAAATGGGGTACAGAGTTAAACAGAGAATTCTCTGTAGAAGAATATAGAATGACAGAGAAACACTTAAAGAAATGCCCAATGTCCTTAGTCATCAGGGAAATGCTAATCAAAATGACCCTGAGGTGTCACCTTACACCCATCAAAATGGCTAAAATAAAAAACTCAAGTGACAATACAGGATGGAGAGGATGTGGAGAAAGGAGAACCATCCTCCATTTCTGGTGGAAACGTAAGCTTGTACTACCACTTTGGAAATCAATCTGGTGCTTTCTCAGCCAGTTAGGAATAGTGCTTCCTCAAGATCCAGCTATACCACTCCTAGGCATATATCCAAAATATGCTCAAGTATACAACAAAGACATTTGCTCAACCATGTTTACAGCAGCTCTTTTTGTAATAGCCAGAACCTGGAAACAACCTAGATGTTCCTCAACAGAGGAAAGGATACAGAAATTGTGGTACATTTACACAATGGAATACTCAGCAATTAAAAACAAGGAAATCATGAATTTTGCAGGCAAATGGTAGGAACTGGAAAAGGTCATCCTGAGTGAGGTATCCCATAAGCAGAAAGACTCACATGGTATATACTGACTTATAAGTGGATACTAGACATATAATATAGGATAAACATATTAAAATCTGTACACTTAAAGAAGCTAAGCAAGAAGGAGGACCCTGGGTAAGATGATCAATCCTCACTTATAAAGAAAAATGGAATAGACATTGGAAGGAGAAAACAAGAAACAGGACAGGAGCTTACCAGAGGACCTCTGAAAAACGCTACCCAGCAATGCATCAAAGCAGATGCTGAGATTTATAAGCAAACTTTGGGCAGAGTGGAGGGAATCTTACGAAAGAAGGCAGGTATAGTGGGACCTGGAGAGGACAGGAGCTCCACAAGGAGAGCAACAGATCCAAAATATCTGTGCACGGGGGTCTTTTCTGAGACTGAAACTCCAACCAAGGTCCATTCATGGATATAACCTAGAAATCCTGCTCAGATATAGCCCATGGCAGCTCAGTCTCCAAGTGGGTACTCTAGTAAGGGGAGAAGTGACTGTCTGTGACATGAATTCAGTGGCAGGCTCTTTGACCACCCTGCCCTGAGTGGGCGAGCAGCCTTGCCAGACCACAGAGGAAGACAATGCAGCCAGTCCTGATGAGACCTGATAAGCTAGGATCAGATGGAAGGGGAGGAGGACACAGAGGACGTAGAAAGGGGAATGGGAGGAGATGAGGGAGGTTGGGGTTGGGAGGGAATGAGGGAAGGGGCTACAGCTGGGATACAAAGTGAATAAACTATAATTAATAAAAATTTAAAAATTAAATAAAAGAAAAATGCAAATAGATCCATACTCTTCATCCTGTACAAAACTCAAATCCAAGTGGATCAAAGACCCTGTGCATTATTCTTCAGTCTCTGTGTTCATAAATGTTTGGTCATATTCATTTAAGGGGCCTTATTTTTTTGTTGTTGTTGTTGTTGTTGTCCTCTCTTCCACTGGGTTCCTAGAATCCTGATGGGAGGGATTTGATGGAGACATTCATTAGGGTTGAGTGTTCCAAGTTTTTCATTCTCTGCATAATGTCTGGATGTGGGTCTCTATTAGTTCTCATCTACTGCACGAACAAGTTCTTTGATAATGGCTGAGAAAGGTATTGATCTATGGATTTAACAGATATCACTAGGAATAATTTTATTGCTAGTATTTATTATTTATTTAATAATAGTGGTATTTTAACATAGTTTTAACATAGTTCCCTGAGTGATCTAGACTCAGGTTGTTGGTCATCCAAGGTATGTCTGGTATGTGTTCCATCTCCTGGCATGAACTTTAAGTCAAATAAAACATTGGTTAGTCACTTCCACAAGCTTTGTACTACCATTTCCCTCCAGGCAGGACATCATTGTAGGTCAATTTTCCCCCGAGTTCATGTTTACACTTCTTTTTTGGTAGCATGCATAGAACCTTCCTATAACAAAGTCGCTGGAACATAGTAGAGAAGGCTCTGTGTAGACACCAGCTTGACTTCTTTGTGTCCAATGAGTTGTGTATTTGCTGTCTTGGGCAGTGAGACCATGCTATCAGCTTGTCAGGAGTAACCTGCAGTTTTATCATCACTCTCAGTTAGGACTCTCAGTTAGGACTCGCATTGGCCAACAACTCCACGAGATATAACCCATTACAGCTACAGAATGCTTTTTGTGGAAAGAGATAACCAGTTGGGGCTCTGTCTTCCCCATTATTTGGATATTTTATTTACATCCTCTTCATATGAATATGTGTTTTACAGAGCTTCTACTGTATTAGATTTTAAAACTAACCCTATAATGGCCCTTAATTTTACCTCTTTCTCCCCATATTCTCTCTCTTCCATTTCCTTTCCTCCTCCTCTTCATCTGATCCTCCTGTTGCAGTCCCCTCATTTAACTATAACCATATACACCATTTCCACATTTTAGGAAGATCTATCTGTCTTGCCTCCTAGCACCTTACCTCTCTGTTTCTACAGATTGTAGCTTGGATTATTATTGACTTAACAGATAATATACTCATATATGCAAATACATACCATATTTGTCTTTCGGGGTCTGAGGTAAATCACTCAGGATGTTTTCTTTCTCATTTCATCCAATTACCAGTGATTTAGTAATTTCATTATTTTTAACAGTTGAGTAACATTCCATCATGTAAATGTGCTATTTTCTTTATTCATTTCTTTATTGAGTAAAATCTAAATTATTTTCATTTTCTGGCTGTAGTAGAGAAGAACAGCATTGAATGTGGTTGAGCAAGTGTCTCTATAGTACTATGAAGCATCCTTTGCCTATGTGCTCAAAAGTGATGTAGCTGACTCCTGAGTTAGACTGACTCTCACCTTCCTGAGGAAGGAACACACGATCTCCATGGTGGCCATATGAGTTTGTGCTCCCACTAGCAATGATGTGTGTCACCTTATTATTCATTCTCAACAGCATGAGCTGTCATTATTTGCTTCATTGATCTCAGCCTTCTGATAGGTATGAAACTAAATCTCAAAGTCATTTTTATTAGCATTTCCCAGAGTCTAAGAATGCTGATAATTTTTTTTCTGTGTTTATCAGCCATTTAAATTTTCTCTTTTGAGAATTCTCTGGTTAGATCTGCTCACCACTTTTAATTGGGTTATTTGTTTTTTTATATCTATTTTCAATTATTTCTATATTTTGGATATTATCCCTTTAGCATGTGTAGTTGATAAAATATTTTATGTTTCTGGAGGACACTGCTTTGTCTGGAAGGCAGTGTCTTTCTATGCAGAAGTTTTTCAGTTTCATGAGTTCCCATTTATTAATTGTTGACCTTATTGTCTGTGCTAATTGTACCTAAGAGATATTGAGAGCATAGTCCACCAAAACTCAAAAGAATATACCTTCTTCTTAGCAACTCATGGAATTTTGTCCAAAGTTGACCTCATTCTGGGACACAGAGCATGCCTCAACAGATAAAAGTAAACTGAAATATGAGCATCCTATCTAAGAAACCCAGGAATAAGCCTGAATATCAACAACAAAAAGCCTGCAAGCTCATGGGAACTGGAAAACTCACTAATTAGTTAAAAATGGGTAAAGAGAGGATTTAAAGACTTTCTAGAATTGAATAAAAATAAAAACAAAATATGCTCAAACTTCTGTGAAATAATGAAGACAGTTCTAAGAGCCCAGTTCATAGCACAAAGTACCTACATAAAAACAAACAAAACCTGGACAAATCTCATCTCATACTAGCAACTTAACATAAATGCTCTAGAACAAAAAGAAGAAATCACACCCAAGAGGCAGGAACTGATCATACTCAGGTCTGAAATAAAATAGAAATGAAGAGAACAATACAGTCGCTAAAAAAAAGTCACTAAAACGAAAGAGTTGGTGTTTGAGAAAATCAATAATAATATTGAAAAAAATGTTATCCAAATTAACTGAAAGGTAGAAAGAGAACACCCAAATTACCAAATCCAAAACTGAAAAGGGACATAAAAGCAGACACCTACAAAATACAGAAAACCATCAGGCAATACTGTAAAAATCTGTACTGCACTAAATTGGAAAACCTGAAAGAAATGCAGCTTTTGAGATACACAGCCTTACTGCCTCCCCACCAGTATAGCCTCTAGCTTTGCATTTCTATTCTTTCAAAGGAGGTCTAAGCACAGTGTCTGGATTTTACATTCTAAGTTTTCCTTCTGCTCTCCTCCTCTACCTACTCCCATCCTACCTTCCCAATTTGATCTTTCCAGCCATGTCAACTAAAGATGTTTAACCACCAGTTTAAATCCTGGTTCAGTATTAGCTGAGACATTTCAGTGGCAAAGTTAAGACATAGAGTTTATCTCATGCATGTTTAAGTATCAGCTCCTATTATAGTGTTATAATTAAGTGTTCTATTATTTTTATTTGTACATAGCCAAATTATTTAGACATCTTAAAATCTTTAAGTTTTAACTGTAATCATATTTCTCCTGATCATTTTTTTCCTGAAAACCATTATGTTTTAGGTCAAACTTTGTTTTTCAGACAGAAGAATTTATTAGTTGAATTAATGGATAACTATCTTATGAAAGAGGGGGAAGATAGAAAGACATGGAGGGTACAAGAGTGCCAAAAGGAGACCAACAGAACCAAAAAAATCTCTGAGACTGATATTCCAGCCAAGAATCATGCATGGAAATAACCTGGAACCCCTGCACAGATGTAGTCCATGGCAGTTCAGTGTCCAAGTGGCTTCCCTAGTAACTAGAACAGGGACTGCCTCTGACATGAACTCAGTGGCTGGTTCTTTGACCACCTCCCCCTAAGTGGGGAGCAGCCTTATCAGGCCACAGAGGAAGACGATGTAGCCAGTCCTGATGAGACCTGATGGGTTAGGGTCGCATGGTAGGGTAGAGGTTCTCCCCTATCAGCGGACTGGGAGAGGGTCATAGGAGAAGAAGAGGAGGGAGGGAAGGGTTGGGAGGGGACAAGTGCAGGGGCTACAGCTGGGATAAAAAGTGAATAAATTTTAATAAATTTAAAAATTAAAAAAAGACAGTACTATAATCTGCAAAGTACACAGTTGATTCAGAGTTTCTTCAGAGCTTCCTCAAGGGAAATGTTCATCTTCACAACAGAACTTACCGTGTAGTTTGAACCTCAAGAAGCATAAATAGTAGTAAATAGAACAGATTTAGAGACAGGATCCTTATCAAAGAAGGCTATAATATAAAAGCAGTAATAGAGAAAGAAATGGCGGAACACTGTCCATCTCAGGATAGTACTAAAAAATTAGAGCAGAGATGAGGTTACTTCCTTTACAACTTTGACCTAGAGTGGTTCAGTTTAAAGGCTCTGACACAGATGTTTAATTTATTTAAAATTAATTTTTGTGATTTATTTAGATCTGTGAACTGGAAACCCTGATGTGACATAAAATTATGTACACTTAAAAAATTTTTTCTCTACAGTTGATGCAAAATCAGATGTCTCACATCAAAGGAGATATGAGGGTTTATTCTGGACCCTGAATGACCACAGAACAGGAACAGTGATTTAGGTTAGCCAAAATACCATATTCCAATTGAAATACTTCCATGAAATTTTTATAGTAACATAATAAAGAAAATATCAAATAAAAAACCTTTCAAATACATTGTGGGGATAAAACAGAGGTGTCTTTCAAAAAAAGCTGAGAAATCTTACTTATAGGCTTCTAATGAATGGTAGTTTTAGCCTTTGGTTGGTAGAAGCTAGCACAGTTCATACATTTTAGAGAATTTGCTTAATAGTTACAAAGTTGTTAGGTCACATAAGCTGAAGGGCAACAAATGGCTATTAAGAGGGCTAAGGATGGGCCCAAATAACTCGGGTCAGGGCTTGCAGCATTCTGAACTCTTTGTACTCAGTGAAGTTCTTCTCAGGTGCCCAGCTTTGTAGAAGACTTGGCACACAGTGGAGCCTTTTCAGAAACTTTCATTCACAACACCTCCTCTCCAGTTTGCTTCTCTATATTCAAGTTCCAAAATTTTCCCTGCTTTCAATTTTTCCAGTTTTCTTTGCTTTTATGTCTGATCATAGTCCATTATTGGTTCTAGTCCAGGTCTTGCTATATCTAGTGACTTAATACATTCCCCTCTTTCTATTAGAATGAAATTTAATACACGAGGCAACCTGGTACAGAAATAGACTTAATATTAGAAAAAGTTAAGAGAAAGAGAGGGAGAGAAAGAAAGAGATAGACAGAGAGAGGAGATTATTGGTAAAGTATGTGCTGCTTTAGTATGAGGACCTGAGTTAGAAACCCGGTGTCCATGTAAAAATATGTTTTCAGTTGTGCTCACTGTAATGACAAGCTCATAGCCAATCAGGAGGAGACCATCTTAAAAATAAGTAGAGGGTGACTGATGAAGAAACTGTTATCACCTGTGGTCTGCAAACGGGATACATATGCTTGTATGCCTACAGGCACAAAAATACATATATACTTATATATTTTGCAAAGTATTTTTGAAGCTATTTAGTTTACTACATGTAAAATAGTATGTTTTTATCTCTAATGTATTTATATATTTCTGAAATATGTTCTTGAATAATTCTTGATACTATAGAAAATGGAGTGGTTTTTATATAGCAGGATGTACTGTTTACTTCTGAAGCATCACTAGCTCTCATATAGCTAGTTTGTAAATGGAAATTTCTAAATCATTTACTGTTACAGAAAAGAAATATTTCAATACCATGGTACTGGATAAAAAATTATGGTGTATCCATAAAATGCAATAAAAATAATTGAAGAATAAAACAATGAATTTGACTTATGTGAACTGACATTACTAGGTCAATTAAGAGCAGTGAATTAAAAAAAATACACGTTTATATATGTCTATAAACAGGTTCATACATGAGCTTTAGCTATTTTAACATTTGACACATTTTTATTTAAGTAATCTCTTGTACTTATATCTTCTTAACTGAAGTAAATTGATATTTACTAAAAATATGGAATAAATAAAATTGTGAGAAAAGTAGAATGTGAGAAGTCATGACATGTATTTATTCTGCAAAGGAACTAGGTTTAAAACGTGAGTCACTGAAGGTACTCCTGTAGGCTGGATGACAGATGAAATGTAAAGCAAAATTAATCAATGCAAGATTCACTCTATTTATAGCCCATGCTAACATAAAGGAACTTTCTACACACTGTTGCTCAACTTAAAAATAATAGCTATGAGTAAAATTTTCCATAAAATATGTAGCTTACAGTTTTCTGGAGGTAATATCTCTGAGTCACAGTTTAAGGATGCAACAGACACTCATTCAGTAACCAATATGGTACCCATGCTAACTGAATAGTGAATTCCATATGGGGGAATGCATCTTTACAAGTAATGCTTTTTAGTATATAAAAACCCTGGAATTTTTATTGTTATACAAAGCCAAGAACTTAGCTATCATAAAGCTGAGCTGAAGTCTATGAGCTAATTATCTTCTGATGCTCTTAAGTTAATTTCAGGCTTGCAAATCTCCACTGGAAACAAACAAACAAACCAGACAAAACAAAGTAGTAGTCAAGAAATTTCAACCATGGCAGGTCAGTATCCAAGTGGGTTCCCCAGCAAAGGGAACAGGGACTGTCTCTGACATCAACTCAATGGCTGACTCTTTGACCTCCTCCACCAAACACGAGGGAGGAGCAGCCTTGCTAGGCCACAGAGGAGGACATTGCAGCCAGTCCTGGTGAGACCTGATAAGCTAGGGTCAGATGGAAAGGGAGGAGGACCATCCCTATCATTGGTCTTACAGAGAGGCAGGGAGGAGATGAGGGAGGGTGGAATTTGGAGGGAATAAGGCAGGGTGCTACAGCTGGGATACAGAGTAAATAAACTGTAATAAAATAAAAATTAAATTAAAAAAGAAATTTATAAATGACAGCTGGTATGGAAATATGAGATTCAAATGTTATCATAATCAATAGCAATAAGAAAATTAAAATAAAGGTGCCTCAGAACTTATGAATGGAAAGAACTAAAGGAAACATCGCATTCTGTTGAACAGCTGTTTTATATCATGTTAATTTATGAGTTTCAGAAGAAACACACAGGTAACACCCATCCTACCTTACTTTACACCATCTCTGATTATTGTTACGATAGTCATATTGAACATAAAATATTGTAGGAAACATAGTGCTTTCCCTGGAATCTGTAAAGTGAAGATATTATATTGAATAATGCCATTTTGGTTTAACAGTAAATAGGATGATAG
>JAQQSO010003446.1:0-13541 GCA_028658305.1 Pachyuromys duprasi
GAGTTCATGACCGAAATAGTCCCTGTTCCCCTTATTAGGGTACCCAGTTGGGTACTGAGCTACCATGGGCCACATTCAAGCAGGGGTTATAGTTTGTATCCATACATGGTCCTTGGTTGGAGAAACAGTCTCATAGAAGACCCCTGTGCCCTAATCTACTTGGTCTTTGTGGAGCTCTTGTCCTCACCAAATCTTACTAACTCCCCCTTTTTTTCATATGATTCCCTGCACTCTGGCGATGACTTGGTTGTGAGTCTTAATATCAGCCTTGATTCATTGTTAGTTAGAGTCTTTCAGAGTCCCTCTGTGGTAGGCTCCTGTCCTGTTGCTTGTTTTCTCCTACATTCAATGTCTATCCCATTTGACCATCTAAGCTAGGATTGATCATCCCACCCTGGGTCCTCCTTGCTTATCTTCTCTAGGTTTATACCAATCCTACATCTGACAGAGGGCTAATATCCAATATATATAAAGATCTCAAGAAGTTAAAGAGTAACAAATCAAGTAATCCAATTAAAAATGGGGTATGGAGCTAAAAAGAGTACTCCCTGTAGAGGAGTGTAGAATGGAAGAAAAACACTTAAAGAAATGCTCAATGTCCTTAGCCATCAGGGAGATGCAAATCAAAATGACCTTGAGATTTCACCTTATACCTGTCAGATGGCTAAGATCAAAAACTCAAGTGACAACACCTGCTGGAGAGGTTGTGGAGAAAGGGGGACTCTCTTCCATTGCTGGTGGGATTGCAAACTGGCACAAACACTCTGGAAATCAATTTGGCGCTTTTTTAGACCACTAGGAATAGTGATTCCATCTTGAGATGGTCACACTTGGCCACCAGAGCATTCCCTGAAAACTGTTCTTTCTGTTCATTCATCAACTAGAAAGTGAAGCAGAGAGAACAGTACATCATTAATCAACATCTGTCCTGAGCGACCACCCTCCATGGTTCTCAGTCATTCTGGAGGTTCAGGGGTTATTTCATTGTTTGTATACTTTTTGTAAGAATTTTAGGTTAGACACACTCGGGCTAAAACTCTCATTCTGCCATTTGCCATCCACAGATAATTCGCTTAACTATCTTTCTAAGCTTCAGTTTTGGAATGTGTGAGATCATAAAACCTCCATCATGAGCTATCAGAAAGAAAAAGATAATGTATAAATCACATTTTCAGACTGGCAAAGTAGTTAATAAACTAAATAAGAATTATTATTATTCCTAATAAATTATTTTTCAGTTTTATCTATACATGTCAAAACTGCCAAATAAAAGCAATCATTAAAATTTACTATCTATAGAAAAAAAAAGAAAAAAAAGGAATAGTGATTCCTCAAGACCCAGCTATACCACTCTTAGGCATATATCCAAAAGATGCTCAAGTACACAACAAGGACATTTGCTCAACCATGTTTGTAGCAGCTTCATTCTTAATAGCCAGAACCTGGAAACAACCCAGATGTCCCTCAGTCGAAGAACTGATACAGAAATTATGGTACTTTTACACAATGGAATACTACTCAGCAATTAAAAACTAGGAAATCATGAAATTCACAGGCAAATGGTGGGACCTGGGATATGCTCTCATATCAAGGCTGGATGAGGTAACCCTGTAGGTATAATGTTCTTGGGAATGTACACAATTTTCCCTTGTTCATTCAAATGCTGATTTCTCTACCTCACTATCTGGTTTCTATCCATTGTATTGTGATCCATCACCTGTCTCAAGTTTGTGTAAACATTCTACCATTTTTTCCAATAAAACAACCAGCCAATGCTGAGTAGTGGAGAGAAAAGGGTCTGAAGGGGAGGAGAAAGAAGTGAATGGGAAAAGTCTTAGAGGAGAAATCAGGAGGAGAGGACTTGGAATCATGAAGAGAGATGAAACGGGCCTTAGATATGATTGAAAGCAAGTGCAATGTAGGAAATCTGAATGTGAGGAAACTGTGAGGGCTTGGAAGTTTAGGAGTGAGTAACTATTGCCCACCATTGTGCTCTAGGTTAATTAAATAAAACCTAGTCTCTGTGTGGTGATTTGGGTATAGAACTGATTTAGGAATAACCACTGTTTAACTAAAAGAGAAATCAAAACTTTAATAATCAACAACATAACCCAGTAAAGGAAAACGATCCCACAAGCATGTAAAAAGTCTGAGACACCCTAGTTCCATTGCTAGTAATCCAACAAGAAATCCGAGCTGAAGAACCATAGCATGTATGCGGAGGACCTGGGGCAGACCCACTCAGGCTCTGCTTTTGAAGCTTCAGTCTCAGCGAGCTTATATGAGCCGTGATTAATTGGGTCGGTGGAACTTGTTCTCCTGGTGCCCTCAACCCTCTGGCTCTTACAGTCCTTCCCCATCTTCTGCAGAGTTCCTTGGGCTCCACCTAATGTTTTGCTATGGTCTCTGTACCTGCTTGTATCAGCGTCTGGAGGAAGCCTCTCTGATTAAGATTGTGCTTGGCACCAATGTATGAGTATAGTAGAGTATTGTTAGAAATCATTCCATTGACTTTTCCTTTTTTTTTCCTGGCAGTCATGACTGGTTCTACTCTAGGTCTCTGAATTATTCGGCTTCTGGAGTGTCCTGGTGTGGGCGTCAGGTTAGAACAGTCATTGGTTAGCCTCTATTGCCCCAGTGTATATTGGTGATAGAGCAGGTTATGGGTCATAGATTTTGTTGCTTGGTTAGTGTCCCAGTCCCACCACTGAGAGCCTATGCTAGTTACAGAAGATGGCCGGTTCAGGCTTTATATCCTCAGTTACTGGGAGTCCTCATAGGATCCAAAATTTTCCACAGTACTAGCTTTCCATATCGCCCTCTAAATGCCCACCTATTTCAGTAGTCTCGCACTTTCCTCCCTCTCTCCCTCTTTCCCTCTTACATCTAATCCCTTTTATTCCCATCCCTACCCACTCTCAGTCCACCCACAATATATATTCTATTTTATTCTATTTTTCCTTCCCAGGGAGAACCATGTACCCCCGCCCGCAGACCTCACAACTTTATCTAATTTCTGGATCTGTGGATTGTAGTGTGATTATCCTTTACTCAGAAGCTAATACACACTTATAAATGAGTACATTTTACGTTTTTCTTTCTGGGTCTAGGTTACCTCACTTACAAGATATTCTCAATTTGAAAGCTAAAAACTCAAATCTCCAACAGTATTGAAAAATTGGATACAAAATCAGCTTTGAGTTCTGTGCTCTACCCTTGTGGAGCCGTTCGAACTTGAGACTGGCACCAAGAAAATGAATCATTGGTTGGTTTCCCATCTCTGTAATGACTACTATTCAATCCATAAGGACATATTCATTGTAATATTATGCTCCCATTTCAGTGAAGTAGCTTCCAATGAACCTCATTCATTTCTGGTTAAGGCCTTTGGAAATAGATAAGAAGAACTAATCATTTTTTTTTCTTGACAAAACTTGTCTTTGGTCCTTAGAAAAACAGTAGGAAAGATTTTTACTTTTCTTGATGCCTTTTTACTAGGAAGTGATGCCAATGAAGCTGCCATGAACAGTTCGGCCTCTGTGATTCATTCCTTCCATTTTTGCCATCCAAATTTCTTTGCGAATTCATTATGTCACGTTCTTTATAGCCTGAATAAATGTGTTACAAAACTAAAGGAACCTGATGAGGAAAATGTGAAAGATAACGGATGGAATGCGAGAACTAAAATGTGTTATTTTATTTCAAAACTATTCTGGTGTGATGTTTTGAAAGTGAATATTTTGGAATCTAGTAAAAATATTTGTAAATATTATAGTAAATCATGATGTAGATTTCATTTATAACTCCCTGTTATTAGTATGATGACCTCCGAAGAATATATATATGCCCTGTGTTTATACTTGGAACTGTCAAATGAGTTAAGAAAATAGAAATAGAATTTCAAAAATTGTTCATACTTTTGAAGAAATGCATTTCCAGTAAATATAACACATACTCAAAGCCACACTTACGTTGGTAAAAGAGTTGTAAATGTAAATGATGAGTTGTGTGTTAGGCACACAAGTGGCCATTCTAGTCCTACAGCACAATTTGATAAGTGACATTTCATATCTCCTTCTGTTCACAATATATAGACTTATTTTGGTTGTACCCTTTAGTAATAAACATCTTCTATTAATGATTAGTGTTATCTGTGTTTTATTTTTCTAATTTGTGAAAGTGAACTGGAATATTATCCCATTATTCTTTCATTTTACATTAGCAACTGACTCATGCTGTTGAGAACATTTTCTTTAATTTATTGTGTGTGGTATACATGCTGTTCAAGATTTTCATTTGAAAAAATGTATTACTTATATGTTTAATTCTAATTTGCAAACATTTATCATATATCAACCTCACAGATGTGTCATTTCTTCATATTGTGAAAATTTTCCCAAACTATGTTAGGCTATTATATTTAAACTCCATTTATTGAGAATGCTGTGAAAAAAAAATTAAGAGGTTTTTTTGTTTTTGTTTTTGTTGTTTTGTTTTGTTTTGTTTTTGAGACAGGTTTCTCTGTGTAGCTCTGGCTGTTTTGCAATAGGTTTGTCAACCAGGCTGGCCTCTAACTCACAGAGATCTGCCTGTCCCTTCCTCCCTGAGTGCTCAGATTAAAGGCGGGAAGCAGCCACCAAATCCAGTTAAATTTTAAGACTTTTAAAAGTTACAGCATTTCCTTATGATAAAGATAACCATATGTCAAAATTAAATAATTCAATGACTCAGTAAACTTACAGACTTGTGCAGCCATTGTCATCTCCAGTTTTGAACATGACTAATTGTCTTAAACATTTGCCCATTCCCACATCTAGACAATCATGGACCCAATTTCCACTGTAATTTTCATAAAAAAGAAAGGCACACTATATTTTATCTTTTCCCCTGATGTCCTCAATAAGACATCATTGTCTTTTATGTTTAGCCATGTTTCATTTAGTTTTCTGTCATTACATGTGATACCCTCAGGTTTTTATTTTTAAAAAATACACTTAACATTTGGAAGAATTTCAAATTCCTATACTATTGAGTTTAATCATTATCTCATGCATATTAGTGTTGCCTATTATCTACTATATGGATATATCAGACTTTATCCATTTACCACTTAACATCTGTATGCTTTCTGGCATTTAGGACACTATAAGTGATGCAGTCGGAGGCATCTTCATGTAAATATAAATTTTATTATTCAGGAGTAGATGTCTAGAAAAATTTTAAGAGTTGTGATAATTTGTGACTAAGTTTTCAGTCAACTACCAAAGTATTTTCCTCAATAGCAGAGCCTGTCAGAATCCCTAGACATGCCACATCTTTAACAGTATTTGCTATTCCTAGTTGTTTGAGGAAACACCAGAATGATTTTCAGAGTTGTTGTACAAATTTACATTCCCACCAGTAGTGGAGGAGGGTTCCTCTTTCTCCACATCTTCTCCAGCATGTGTTGTCACTTGAGTTTTTGATCTTGGCTATTCTGATGGGTGTAAGGTGAAATCTCAGGGTTGTTTTGATTTGCATTTCCCTGTTGAGTAAGGATGTTGAGCATTTCTTTAAGTGATAGCACTTCCTCAATATCCAGCTATACCACTCCTATGCATATATCCAAAAGATGCTCAAGTACACAATAAGGACATTTGCTCAACCATGTTTGTAGTACCTTTATTTGTAATAGCCAGAAGCTGGAAACAACCCAGATGCCCCTCAACTGAGGAATAGATTCAGAAATTTAGGCACATCTACACAATGGAATATTATTCAGCAATAAAAAACAAGGATATCATGAAATTTTCAGTTAAATGGTGGAAACTGGAAAGGATCATCCTGAGTGAGCTATCCCAGAAGCAGAAAGATACACACTGTATATACTCACTCATATAGACATACTATAGGATGCATCTACTAAAATCTGTACACCTAAAGAAATTAATCAAGAGGGAGGACTCTTGCTAAAAATGCCCAATTCCTAACCAGAATGGCAAAGGGAATGGGCATCTGAAGAAGGAGAGGGTAGGGAACAGGTCAAGAGCCTGCCATGGAGGGCCTCAGAAGGGCTCTGCCCTGCAGACTATCAAAGCAGATGCTGAGACTTATGCCAGCACTTCGGCAGAGTACAGGGAATCTTATGAGGGGAGTGGGAAATAGTGGGATCTGGAGAGGACAGGAACTCCACAAGGAGAGCAACTGAACCAAGCGGTCTGAACACAGGGATCCTTCCTGAGAATAATGGTCCAACCAGGTACCATGCATGGAAGTAGCCTAGGACCCCTGCACAGGTGTGGCCCATGGCAGTTCAGTGCCCAAGTGGGTTCCATAGTAATGGGAACAGGGACCCTCTCTGACATGAACTGATGGGCCTGCTTTTTGATCACCTCTCCCTGAGGGGGGAGCAGCCTTGCTGGGCCACAGAAGAAGACAATGCAGCCACTCCTGATGAGATCTGATGGACTGGGATTGGAGGGAAGGAAAGGAGGACCTCCCCTATTGGTGGTCTTGGGGGGGGCACTGGTGCAGAGAGGGAAGGAAGGGAGGGATTGGGACTGGAGGAGAGAGGGAACTACAGGGGTATATAAGATGAATAAATCGTAATTAATAAGAAATTTAATAAAAAACAGTATTTTCCATTACTTGCTTAAAATTTATTTATTTTGCAACTACATGAACATTTTTATTGCAGTTCTAAAAACCACTCTTAATACTTCATGTTCAATAATGTAGAAAATGTCTGTAAGGATTTACTAATTTGCATGGCTTTATGCAAATGTATATATTCACATTCCAAGTCAATGTTTAATTTGGCTGACTATTACCACTATTAGATTCTTTAGTATTCTGTGTGAAATTTTCTGTATTATTTGCATTTTCTTTGTGTCATTGTTTTTCTTGCCTCTGTATGTTTTAAATGTGAATATTGAGAGCCAATTCAATTAATGAAATCCAGTATATTTGTTTCTTCTCTTGCTTTTGGTATATTTTCTTTTAAGATTTTCTTGTATTAAAAATTAACATCAGTAGGTTTGCTTCACATTGATATTTGTTTTTAACATTGGACAAAATGGAACATTTATTTATAATAAAAATGCTCAGTTAACCAGGAATACAGGCAGCCATTCTCAGCTTGATAGGGAATATCTATAAAAACCCAACAGGTTAGAAAGAATTTGTTGGAGAGATTCTGGACACCCTCCTCACACTGATATTTTAATTGGACTTTTCTCCCTGAAACACTTTTTAAACACTTGCCGTAGCTGGAAAAATATTAATAAACTTTGCAGAAAAACATTAAGCTGTTTCAAAATCTCTAAAACTCATGAAAGGAGAAATGGCTACAATGACTCTGGATTTAGTTTGGACAGAAAACTGTCCAGTGTAGACCATAATGAGCCAGTGTATTGTATTACTAGTAGGTTTCAGTGGAGGATAGCGGGAGTAAGTCCTGAATGCACTTACTTTGCATACTGCTCCTGAGATGCTGTCTGTTCCGTTTAGAATTTAATTGACCTATTGTGTGCATTTTCACAACATTATTAGTATTAGTAACTTGTAAGAAGTCTGACAGCCTTGTGGAGACAGGCCATAGAGTGCAGCTGTTAAGCAGTTAGTTATTAATATATAACAAAAAAAAAACCCGATAAATATCTATCTGAAATAAGACTGCTGTTTTCTCTGTAGTCTGGATTTTGTGTAAAACCCAGAGACTACAGTGGTGTGCAGAAAGCAAAATAGCCTGAGGCACAGTCTCAGAAGGTCTTTGTTTGCACCTGTAAAGCGTGTGAAGATCAAAAAGAAGCCATGGTTTATCAGATCCTAGATAGTTGTAATGTTCGCTCTCAGATGCGATTGGGCGAGTCTGCTTTTAGTAAGTACAATTGTTAAAATGGGTCAACATGGAAATTAAAGATGGTGCAGATCACCTAAACATACTTGACGGGAATCACGTGTCCATAAGCCCACGGGGTCTGTGCTAAAATAGGTAACATCAAGGAGCCTCCTAGAGACACAATGAAAAGGGAGGAGTGCCTCCATCGTGCTCTCTTGGGAACATTGGGGTTTCCACAGATGGACATAAGGGGCAGGATTCAGAATTAGGCCTGAGATGAACAGAGCATATGGTACAGCAGGAGCAGAGTGGGTTCCTGAGCTCTCTGGGCATTGTGTTCCTCTATATCAGTTGAGCCTCCCACGGTAGCCCATGTGGCAGGGTGTGTCCCAAAGGGGCCATCTCTTTGCACTCTAATGGTGGGCCTTAATGGCCCAGGTAGAGTGGGATTGGGAGTCTGGGGACCAACACTCTGCAGTTAGTGGAGAAGAGGGAGCTAGCTGAGGATCGGCTTCCTGAAGGCCCTCTCAGCTCCTCTTCTCTGATAAGAGAAGTTGGTGCCCTTCAGCCAGGATGAGAGCTCTTCTGCAGGCACAGAACTCTTCAATTTGTGCTCTGGATGTTTGAAACTGCCTCCCTTAGCTCACTCTGGGAGTGAGTTCTCCTGGTACGTAGCGCTGGAGTGGTCCCCTATTCCTCCTCTTTGGGTTGAGTAGAAGGCCCTGAGCACTCATGGGCAGAAGCCTCAGCAGGACAGGAGAAACCACAGGCTTTCTGCCAAACAGCATGCTGGAGGTGACAAGGAAATCTCCCCAGCTGACTGCTTCCTGGATTGACCACAATGGCCTGTGATTACAGATTGATGTTGGGGTGGGGTCTCAGGGCTGAGCGTTTTATGTGGGCGGAAAGTCTGCCTCCTAAGTTTTGCCTGATGAAGACTTTGCTTAACTTCCTCAGAAATTCTAGAACCCCAAGAAGTACCTCCTAGAACCCTACCTTCTGCATATTCCAAACATGAAGAACTTTCATGTGAGCAGGTAAGTTTTACTTCTTACTTATGTAGCTTGGGGATGATGGAGACCAATAAAAAAAAAAAAGAACAGGATATTATGAAATAAGTGTCTATCTAAGGAGTGACAGTGAAAGGGATCAATTTTGAGAAGAGTCTGGTATCCCTTTAAGGGATTTCCCTTTACCTCTCCCATCCCACCGTGCCCCTCTTCCCCCAACCCCCACATCTCTAACGTAAACAGGCATAGTTATAGGTTAAGTTAGAGGGTATCTGATCTGCAGTGGACAGTACATGTCCCTGGATGTGGACCTGGCATAAGGTATTCAGAGGTCCAGAGCCAAGGTTTTCTAGCTTGTGGAATACTGAGTGATCGCCAATATGATGCAGTCAAACAATGTCATTATCTATGTGAAAGAACATCCCTGCCCATCAGGTGTCCCATCTCCCACAGTGAAGAGCTGAAAAAGTCCTGCCCTCCCCTCCCCTTGTGAAGGCTATGGATGCATTATAGAAGGCCATATTAGGAAGGTGAATGTGTGTTCGGATTCTCCCGACACAGAGAAGCCAGAAGGGACAAAAGTTGGATTTTGGCAATGTTCACAATGAGATGTGATCCTGGAAACTCCCCTTGGCACAAATAGTAAATCACCAGCTTGGATTTTGGTAACTAGAGACCATATAAAACATGTGCAGAAATTCTCTACTCTTCGAAAGAACAGGCAGCAGAAGTCTTGTAACTAAGAGTATGTAAAAACTAAGTTTATAAATGAGTGAGTATTGATTAACAGAAAGCCAGGAGGCATTCCACAGTTTTCACACAGTAGCCAGCCCAGAACCTGTTAATCCCTTCGGATGGAATGCAATAATTGCCAGAAGCCTATCCAGAAAGGTTACAATCTGGCTAACTGATGGCTTTTGAAATACAAGTTGTGAATGTTTCAAGACAAATGTTTACTCACTGCATATTCTGTTGATGTATGAAATTGGTGGAGTTGAGGCAGAGCCCGATAATAACAGTTAATCTTTATAGTGTTGTCTGTCCCGAGAGCTGGCACACTGTTTCTAGGAGCTGAGTTCTGCTTGCTCTTCTTTCTACGAGCTTATTGAAGTAAGTACAGTGTACTTCATAAATTCTGCCTATCTCCGGGAAGTCGTCAATACCTGCCTTAGCATTTATATCTTAAAAACAAAATCCACTTTAAAAATTTGAACAATTGTTGCCTATGATTTTACACAGTTAACTTGAAATTTCCCTTTTCAAACAAGAATATGAAGGTATCACAAAGCAATGGACTTTTGAATTAAAACTATGTAATGATACCTTAAGATGCAAAAAATCTCTTACTTTATTTTGAAAGATTTGGGGCTTAACAAGATGCCCCCCCTCCCACAAAACAGAGAATACAAAAATAAAACAATGCTAACCAAATTCTCGCTCCTGAAAGAAATAGTTGAGCTGTTTAGGTGAGTTTCTGTTTGTTTAATTGTGGTGTGTGTGTGTGTGTGTGTGTGTGTGTGTGTGTGTATATGCATTTGCCAGCATTTGCATGGCCAGTAAACAAAAGATGACCACATTTTAGATGGATAGCATGGAATAGGCCTGCTAAGGCTAGTAACTGTAGTTAGGAAATTTAAGTGACTTAAAGTTTGAACATCAGGTTTATTAATTGGTGAGCTCTCTCTTTCATAGTCTTCTTAAAGCCAAGTACACACACACACACTCACACACACACACACACACACACACTTTTTAAATGTATATATAATTGAAGTAAAAGCTGTGCTAATGGATTAGACTGTGACACATTTATCTGTTTAAGCCTTGGAAAGGAGGAAAGGTTTACAGTTAATGATGTTTGTAACTGAATATGGCAAGTAAAAGGCAACATCTTGGAAGAAGACAACTTCATGCCATGAAAAGTAGACTGAAAATCTGAGTTTGGGAACTAACTACCAGCCATGGCTCTTGAGAAGTTGTTACAATCATCTGAAGTGGAATTGCCTCACCTGTGACCTGGCTCCATGCCCTCAGGTACTTAGTGCACCCTGTCATACCCTCCGATCCACAGAAAGGAGACAGTTGTGCGGCTCTCCTCCTCAGTCCTTAACTCCTAGACTAAAGGTGTAGTCAGGTACTCTAAATGCCCCTTACCGAGATTCCCTCCTTCAATAAGATGTGGCGGCAGTAGCACACATGATTTGGGCTGTCTGGCCTCAAGCAGAAAACCACAGCTGAGAAAGCTAATGGTTATATTAGCTGCTTTATGCACGTGCATTGATGGTGATTACAGATGACCTCTGTAACTCTGGGTGGTATTGCTTCCCTCTCTCTCTGCTTTGTTTTTGCTTACTTTCATGGGGGAGCTTCTTGTATACATAAAATATGTACTCAATATGTCCCTGTCTGTCTCCTTCTCTCTGTGTGTTGCACATAATAGCAGAGTTCCCAAAACTTGAAAGCCATTATTTAAATCTAATATCAAACACTTGTCAGCTTTGTCATATGAGTTTCATGATGAAAGCCTTTATTAGGCTTGGACAAAATAAAGGTGTCTTATGACATAAAAAATGCTGAATACATATAATTGTCAGGAGTACATGCATGTTGTGCACTAGAATCAGATTTTACACAGTGTTATTTATCATTTCCTGCTGTGTACTATTTTTCTTTTATTAAGTTCTAAAATATTGATTAGGACTTCACGGTTGATCCTTAGGATACAGTTATCACATAGATGACATGATTTAACACACACTTTTCAGATATTTTATGTTAAATATCATTTAAATATTTCACACTTTTTAGCATTGACAATATTATACAAAGAGATACTAGACAGAGACAACTATTAATATTACATGAATTATATAATGCAAATAATGTGTTTTTATTACTATATTTATTATTACTTACATAGTACACTTATAATTAAATAAGTTAAATACGTTAATACAAAATAGTTTTATTATGATGACTTTAGTTATTTTCAAGTTGAGTAGTTGGTTACCTGTGTTACCCTGTACTAGATTTAGACCTGATACACATCAAAACAACCTTAATAATTCAAATTGGGCCAGTTTTTGAAAAAAAATGCCTCTTAGTAAGTTTTATCTTTACACAACCCTGTTTGAACATGATATTATTATTTTAATTGCATAAAATAAGAAAGTGACTTTCATTAAGGGTTATCCACTTGGCCAAGTTTATATGAGGGTGATAGAAAGATGATGATTTGGAATCTGCCTTAAGTTAACTCTAAAACCTGTGCCTGCCTTAAGCACTTGAATATAAACACTAAATTGGAGCCTTTTACATCTGCCCATAGCAATGTTCATCTTGGATGGATTTCAGAGACAGTTAGAAGCAGGCATATTCAGTCAATGGAATCCTCATTTTTCCCATGAAAAAAGTGTGTTAGTATGCTCCTGTCATATGTCATTTCTTGCCTCCAGTAATAATTACATTGTTCTCACACTGTCATCTTCATCTTTGGAGTCTTAGAATCAACACTTGTGCCATACATTGGTTATGAGGTCATATGCTCACTTTGAAACCTAACCTTGATGGCTAATACACTTCAGTAATAAAAGTGAATGATTTTATTTGAAAATTGGCCATGAAAATTGGGTTTAGTGATCATTTGAATAAGATATTTTCACTTTAATTTTACTGTTAATAGAATTGGCTTTCTTTAGCAAACTTTGATTTTCCCTTTTATTGTCATGACTGCTCTGATCCTACTCAAAAATGCAGATACAGCAAAGCATTTTATTCCCATAAGAAATGAAGGAATGTGTGCATGTGTAGGTACGTGTGGGAAGGTATTTTTATACTTCAATGGTGTTCTAAAATGATTATCAGAATTTGGTAATTGAGCCTTAAGGAATTCTCCTTAGGTAGATGGCAACTTTCATGTTCACTCTTCACATTTAAATTTCAAATAACGGGGAGATCCAAGATGGCTACCACTAGAGGACACTGTGTCTGAGAAGTAGGACAGCAGAAACAATGCAGCGACCAGGACACTGAACTCTGGGACCTAAAATACCAGCATCCATGAGTGCCAGGTGAGCAGAACTTCCATGGTGAGAAAATCAAGTGGGAAAACCCTAGGGACACCCAGTTATTCCCAGGAAAAATCTCCCGGTGACCAGCGGCACACAGCTCTGATCTGAACAAGCAGCCGCGTTGGGCGCCCGCACCCGCCATAATAGACTGGATCACACAGTCTCGCAGGCAGTCTGAGGAGGAACCCGGTACCTTTTTCACCGAACTGCATCCTGCGAGCAAACACTGCACCCGGGTTCTGCTTCAAACCACAGGTGTGCAGCGGGCACGAACCTATCACCAGAACCACCCCAGTCTGAGAAAGGTGGGGGACCGTTTTGACCAGTCTGCACTCTGCGGGTGCAAGCCGCACTCTTCCGCCAGCAAAACCTGAGTCCATGTGGCAGTCAGCTGGCAACTCTGGGAAGGACCTGAGTTCTGCTTCAACCCAGGAGTGCTTGGTGGGCCTGCACGGATCGCAGGAGCCACTCCAGACTGACAAAGTCCGGGGACCATCTTGACCAGACTGCACACTGAGGGCCAAAACCTCAGTCCCTGTGTGTGTCCACAGGACAGACAGAGAAGGCCTCAGGCACCATTTCGGACAGGCCTGCATTCAGCGGAGGCACACCAATCCAAACCCATTGTGTGTGCCCCAAATA
>JAQQSO010003448.1:0-13540 GCA_028658305.1 Pachyuromys duprasi
AAAAATGGGGTATGGAGCTAAAAAGAGAACTGACTATAGAGGATTATAGAATGGCAGAAAAACACTTAAAGAAATGTTCAACGTCCTTAGCCATCAGGGAGATGCAAATCAAAACGACTCTGAGATTTCACCTTACACCCTCCAGAATAGCTAAGATCAAAAACTCTAGTGACACTGCATGCTGGAGAGGTTGTGGAGAAAGAGGAACCCTCCTCCATTGCTGGTGGGAATGCAAACTTGTACAACCACTCTGGAAATCAATTTGGCGCTTTCTTAGACAATTAGGAATAGTGATTCCTCTAAGACCCAGCTATACCACTCTTAGGCATATATCCAAAAGATGCTCAAGTACACAACAAGGACACTTCATTCTCACTCTTACACTTATTCTCTCACTGTCTCTATCCCTATGACTTCTGTCTCTTTTGTGTTACTCTGCCTCTCCTTTCTTCTTTTGTCTCTTTTTTGTTAGTCTCACTGTTCCTCATATATATCTTCTGTCCTGCACCCAACAGTATTCTTACATAACTTTTTGTGTATTCTCTTTCTATGTTAAAACACACATTCACACAGAGGGGGCAGGGAGGAAGGAGATAGAGGTAGAGAAGAATAATCGAAAAAGAAGGAATGAGGGAAGGCAAGGTGTGACAGTGGAGAGAGAGAGAGAAGGGCAAGAGGGAAGAAAAAAAGAAATACTCCTTTTTTTAAAAAATGTAATTTATTTATTTTTATATTAATCACAGGTTAGGTAATTTGTATCCTAGTTGTAGCCCCCTCCCTTATTCCTTCCCATTCTCCCCATCCCTCCCTCATCTCCTCCCTGCCCCCCTCCAAGTCCACTGATTGTGGAGGACCTCCTCCCCTTCCATCTGACCCTAGCTTATCTTGTCTCTTCAGGGCTGGCTGCAATGTCCTCTTCTGGGATCTAGCTAGGCTGTTCCTCCCAGGTGTGTGTGGGGAAGGGTCAAAGAGCCAGCCATTGAGTTCATGACAGAAATTATCTCTGTTCCCCTACTAGGGTCTCCAGTTGGATACTGAGCTTTACTTGAGTTGTAGGATCTTAAGGAAATGCATTCCTTTGTGTTGGCCTTATTTTTCCTGTATACCGAAAGAAAATAGGCTAAATGATTTCAAAGACTTTTCCTGACTTTCACAGTATTTGCTTTTGCCAAATATGAATAACTATGACTAATATACACATTGCCCCATACATTTTTAAAATGACCCATTTTCTGGGAAAGAGGGGTTGATGAACATAAAAATCACTTCCTGGAAATTAGACAAACCATTTTCAAATGAACATGATTTCATGCACCTAGCTTTTAAAGGGTCAGTTTCTTTGCCTAGTTGCAAATTTGAAGATTATCATGATGATAAGCAAATTAATGGTTAACATTTATGGCCATTTACAAATCTGCTCCACACTGATAAGTTCTGAAACGTAATGTAGAATATTCCATTAAAGGACTGGATTTATCTTGTGCAGATGAAACACTTAAAGGTGAGTTATAATTGAGTTATAATCTAGCCAATGTGTTTAATCTAGCCAATATGTTTAAATTTAAAATGTCATATGTAGTAAACATACCACAAAAGCTATCTGAAAGTGTTTAATTTAATTTCAAAGTGTGACATAAAAATATTTCTAAGCAAAAGATACTTTGCACACCTAAAATTATGTTTGTCTTCCTGAGACCAAATCAATGAAACGCATGCTTATTTACTTACTACATCAAGTATGACCTACAGTTTTATAAGCAAACTGGGATTAATTGTAGGAGTATCTATGTGTAACCAAGATATTAAACTATTGATGTGAGAAGACATGCCATGATTGTGACCTTATCAACTATCTCTGAGCATAATAGTAAACTAATGAAATGTAATTTAGTAGAATTATGCTAAATTATCTATTTCTTCTTATACTTCTCGTCCTCACAAAAACTGGAAATCATAAACAGCTCTATAGACTAGGAAAAAAAGATTTATAATTGGGGATATCTCTCACTTGGTTTTCTTTAAAGATATAGCTCCATAGGAATGGAACTGTACTGGGAAGTGAGCCAGTCCTATGAGTCTGAGGTAAGACACTAGAGTGCTGACTGGCTTTCCTTATAGGTCATGGTGTTGTTCTTGATTTTAAAATATGAGGCCTACACAAGCATTTTCATATTGCCTCTCTGTTGTAAAACCTAGGCTTATAAGTAAACCAGGATGCTTCATACCTCAATGGATTTATTTTTGAAGAATTTCAAAAATGTCTATATGTATTTACTTTTAATCTGTTCCTTCTCCTCTTATGTAGTTGTATATTAAATATTGAAAAGAAGTAAGAATGTTATTGGCAAATTGAATAAAAATATGAAATACAAAAGAGAAAAGTATTAAAAGGGACCTGGGAAATCAAATCACAGACCTTGATTTTTCTAGACATCTGCTAAGTTGATTTTTCTACCAAATTATCTACAAGAAGCCTGGGAGACACTAGGAAAAGATAAAACCCTGTTTGTAGTGAAAACTATAAAGCCCATATAGAAAAAAATATATGCATTACTTAATAAGCATTCAATTATTTCTAGCATAGAGGTAGACCAAGAAGTTTGTTCAGGCATCTATGGAATAGTAGTAGCAGTAGTCAATAATAGTAGTAATAGTAAGTAGTAGTAGTAGTAGTAGTAGTCAATATTAGTAGTAATAGTAACAGTAATAGTAAGTAATGGTAGTAGTCAGTAGCAGTGGTAGTGGCAGTAATGGTGGTGGTGGCGGTTGTGGTCTATGGTCTAAGTCTTTAGCACTAGCCTTAAGTATGCAAAAATTAGTTGCACTGTACTATTTTTTAAACATGATTCTTAACGGTAAAATACACCAAAGCATAGTTTCACAAATAAAATTCCTCTGGAAACCCTGTGTTTTTACATCTGTTTCTAGCTGTCTGCTGACATAGTGTCTGAGTTCTGGAATGCATTGGAAGAATGTACTACACCATGTCTATTCCCAAATTTCTCACTTAAATGGTTTTTCCTTTCAACTTTTATTTTGTGCAGATTTGAAAGGCATTGAACTTGTAATTATTCTCCCTGATAAATAGTAACAGCTCTGTGTTGCAATTTAATTTATATACACCAAAAATCTATATTTTATATTCAATAGAGTAGGATAAATAGTATAAATTGTTCTTGAAATTTGACTAACAATTAGAGAAAGGTTCAAAATGAAAGATAGTATTAATATTAAAGTCCTGAATGAGGTATCCCAGAAGCAGAAAGACACACATGGTATATACTCACTTATAAAGGCATATTAGACATATAATATAGGGTAAACATACTAAAATCTGTACACCTAAAGAAGCTAAGCAAAAGGAAGACCCTGGGTAAGATGACCCATTCTCACTCAGAAAGGCAAACAGGATGGACATTGGAAGGAGAAAACAGGGAACAGGACAGGAGCGTACTACACATGACCTCTGAAAGACTCTACCCAGCAGTGTATCAAAGCAGATGCTGAAACTCATAACCAAACTTTGGGCAGAGTGCAGGGAATCTTGTGAAAGACGGGGGAGATAGTAAGACCTGGAAGGACAGGAGCTCTACAAGGAGAGAAACGGAAGCAAAAAAATATGGGCACAAGGGTCTTTTCTGAGACTGATACTCCAACCAAGGACCATTCATGGAATATAACCTTAAAACCCTGCTCAGATGTAACCCATGGCAGCTCAGTATACAAGTGGGTCCCCTAGTAAGTGGAACAAGGACTGTCTCTGACATAAACTCTTTGGCTGTCTCTTTGATCACTTCCCCCTGAAGGGCGACCAGGCTTGCCAGGCCACAGAGAAGTACAATGCAGCCAGTCCTGAAGAGACCTGATAGACTAGGATCAAAAGGAAAGGGAAGAGAACCTCCCCTACCAGTGGACTTGGAGAGGGGCATGGGAAAAGATGAGGGAGAGAAGGTAGAATTAGGGGGGAATGAAGGAGGGGGCTACAGCTGGGATACAAATTAATATAAAATAAATTTTTTATAAAAGTTTAATTGAACAGTTATCATCATGTCTCATTCAAAGTGCTTTATGTAACCAATCACACCAACCATATTTTATCCATTTTCCTCAGCATAAAGACCAGACATCAGAGGAATTAAGAAACTTACCCAGTTTCCTACAACTTTGAAGTCATGCAACCAAGATATAAAACTGTATATTATAGCTCCAGATTCTACATAATCTGTGATAATAGATTCCAACCTTGTAAGTGAGCAACTCTTTTTTTGTTTGTTGTTATAAAGACAGTGTTTCTCTTTGTAGCCTTGGTTGTCTTAGAGTCACTTTGTAGACCAGGCGTTGTGTCTCAAACCCACAGAGTTCTGTGTCTGCCTACCTGAGTGTTGGGATTACAGGTGTGTGGTACCACACCTGGCTTGAGAGCATTTCTTATTACACTAAAATGGTATTATCCCTAAAATGAGCAGAGAGAGGGTCAAAATACTTCAGAGAATTTTATAAAGCCAAATCACCTACAATACTCAGTTTGAATTATTCGTTCAAAACAATATAGATACTTCCAAAGTCTTAATTATACTTAGTCCTGGAAATTGTGAGAAAGAAAGCCACAGATGAAATTAGGAGACCTGGCTCTGAGTTGTTCTGGTACAATCTTCTGTGCATTTCTAAGTCTCTTCACTTTAATTTGTACAACTGCGCATTGAAAGTTTTGCAACATGGGAAAATATGAACCCAGATAAACCAGAAAATATTCAAAGGTCATATATTAAGACCAGCTTTAAACTTGCTAACTTCTCACTGTGGGTTTGGTGTTGAAGATGTAGAGTTAAATTTTCAAAGACAAGCTTCTGCTTTGGGAAGGGTTTTATGGCCTTATATAAAAAGTAATAGCTCTGCCTATGAACAGTTTTCACTGTTCTAAAAGCTTGAGGTATATATCTGAATCCAATTATATCTAAAAGATCAGCAATATTATCAGCCTCTCCTGATAAAGGACACTCAGAAAAGGGTCATGGGGAGAATCTAAGAAACAATAGCTAAAACAAACCTATATAGGCCCAAGACATGCTGCTGAGATGAACAAAACATCAATCTGATTAGTAGAGAGAACCAAATATGCATAGCAATAGGGAGTTTACAAGCAAACTTAGCCATGTTAAGAATCCCAGTAGAACAATGTTGCTGACTCTGAAGACTCATATAATGACCTGATATTCTAGCTTTTCTCATTTAGCATCTGGGTAACATTCAGCAATTTCTGCATTTCAGCTATTTCTGTAAATTGAATATGAAAAATACACAGATTCATGGGGTTTTATTTGATTCCAGTCTTTTTCTCTGTCTTTCTAGAGATTTACTGACAGCACGGAATCTTAAGGAAGAAGGGAGAGATAGAAAGACCTGGAGGAGCTCCACAAAGATACCAACAGAGCCAAAATATCTGGGCTCATGGGGGCCTGCAGAGACCGATACTCCAACCAAGGACCATGCATGGAGAGGACCTAGACCCCTGCTAAGAGGTAGCTCATAGGCAGCTCAGTGTCCATGTGGTTTGCCTAGTAATGGGGGAAGAAACAGTCTCTGCCTGCTCCTTGATCACTTCTTCCTGTTGGGGAAACCTAGCCAGTCCACAGAAAAAGAGGATCCAGACAATCCTGATGAGACCTGACAGGCTAGGGTCAGATAGTATGGGATGAGGACCTCCCCTATCAGTGGACTAGGGGAAGGAAATGGGGGGGGGGTAGGGATGGTGGGACCAGGAGGAAATGAGGCTACAGCCAGGATACAAAGTGAATAAATTTTACTACTACTAATAATAACTCTTTAAAATAAAAGATTATTATAAGCTTTGGAGTTGTGATGTCATATTTCCACAACCTAAACAAAGGATTCAAGTCACTCAGTAAGTGAAATGTTGGTGTGGATCCAGCTCCTCTAATTGCAGACCCACATGCAATCTCAGAGAGAAGGTGATATTCAAGAATCACTTATTCCTGTCTCCCATTCTATTTAGCATGAGCAAAAGTTCTTTTCCAAATGGACAGAAGCTACTAAATTGCATCTTTACAAGCTAAGTCTGTTAAATCTTCTCCATTATGAAAACAGCTTCTCTAGTTCCACAAAATGCTTTTTACAAGACTCATTAAACTCCTTTTGCCAGTGTACATGCATTTTATGCGAGTGGCAAAATATAGCTATTACTGTCAAGGATTTTCACAGACTCACAAAATCACCACATTATAGCTGTTAAGGCCTTTAGGCATCCTCTTGTCTATTATTTCCCATTTATGGAGGGAAACTGAAGTTCAAGAGGACACGTGATTTAACTAGGAAATATTACCAACATTTTGGACAGATCTAAGCAAAATGACAAGTTCTATCACTATGACATCAATGTTCTTTCCACTACTTGCTCATTAATGTCAGTCTTGCAAATATGAACCACTGACATTCATTCACTTATTCAAGAGATATTCATTGAGCATTTATCATATACCAGGCACTATACAAAGTCCCAGGCTAAGGTGATGTAAGCAAATGGTTGTGGTTATTTTAAACAACCCATTATCATCTGTGAAAAGAAGGAAGAGGCAACTAGGTAATTTATAGCTTTTACTGCATCCTGGAATTATCTCAGTTTGTCTTTAAAATGACAGTACCCAAAATGCCTGGAGACACAGCCTACATATATTTCATAAGAATCTCTATATATGTACTATATGTATGATGTTCTTTAGTATTATTTTAATATGGTCTTGACTTTTTAGGGGCATTGATTTGTTTTTCTTTGCTTTGCTTTGTTTTCAAGACAAGGTTTCTCTGTAGTCTTAGGTGTCCTGGACTCACTTTGTAGACCAGGCTGGCCTCGAACTCACAGAGATCTATCTGCCTTTACCTCCGTGAGTGTGGAATTAAAGGTGTGCACCAGTGCACTCACTTGATATTCTTTGTTTTAACTAAAATATAATTACATCATGTCCCCCTTCCTTCCTTCAGTCCCTTACATCTCCTTTCTTTCCAGCCTTTCCCATGCTCCACCTTATTCCCTGTCAAACTCATGGTATCTTTCTCTTTATTGTTGTTAGACATATGCATAAAAGTGTAACACTATAAATACAACTCATTGAGCACATTTAGTGTTGCTTCTATGTATATGATTTCAGAGATGAACGATTACTTTTATATAACCAATTAGGGGGCTCATCATTGAGGACGACTAATTCTCCCTATCTCAGCAGTCCCTAGTTACCTGTAATATTTTCTCTAAGGGTGTGACCACATAAGAATTTCTCCCTCTATGTTAGGATGTCTATTGATATTGTCATTGTTTGGGTCTTGATTAGGTAGCTTTATATTTTTAAGTGTAGCTTTCCTGTGATTTTTAGGAGTCACATTCTCAGAGTAAACTTCCAAGTCCTCTGGATCTTGCAATCTTTCCACCCCTCTTTCTGTGATATTCTCTGAGCCTTAGGTGTAGGAGTTGTATTATAGATGTATCCATTGGGGATAGGTACCTCATGATCAATCATCTGTATTTTGTCTAGTTGTATTTTTTCCTGATGGTCTCCATCTAGTGCAAAATGAAGCTTCTTTGATGAGTGTTAAGAATTGCACATTTTTTTGTGTACTTGAGCATATTTGGATATATGCCTAGGAGTGGTATCAGTGAATATTGAAGTAGCACTATTCCTAAATTTCTGAGAAAGCGCCAGATTGATTTCCAAAGTGGTTGTACAAGTTTACATTCCCACCAGCAATGGAGGAGGGTTCCCCTTTTTCCATGTGTGTTATCACTTGAGTTTTATTATCTTAGCCATTCTGATGAGTTTAAGGTGAAATATCAGGGTCATTTTCCTTTGCAGTTCCTCAACCATGTTCACAGCAGCTTTATTCATGAAAGCCAGAATCTGGAAACAACCCAGATATCCCACAACTGAAGAAGAGATACAAAATTTGTGACACATTTACACAAAGAAATACTACTCAGCAATTAAAAACAAGGAAATCATGACATTTGCATGCAAATGTATAGAATTAGAAATGATCATCCTGAGTGAGGTAACCGAGAAGTACAAAGACACATCTGGTATAAACTCACATTATAAGTGGATATTAGACATATAATATAGGATAAACATACTAAAATCTGTACACCTAAAGAAGCTAAGCAAGAAGGAGGACCCTAGGGAAGATGTTCAACAGGAAACAGGATAGGAGCCTGTCACAGACAGCCTCTGAAAAATAAATCTACTCAGCAGAGTATCGAAGCAGATGCTGAGACTCATGGCCAAACTTTGGGCAAAGTGAAGGGAAACTTATGAAAGAAGAGGTAGACAGAAAAACTTGGAGGGGATAAGAACTCCACAAGGAGATCAATAGAACCAAATAATCTGGGTCCAGGAGTCTTTGCAGATACCAGTGCTTCAACCAAGGACCATGCATGGAGATAATCTAGAACCCTTGCTCAGATGTAGCGCATGGCAACTCAGTCTCCAAGTACATTCCCTAATAAGGGGTACAGGAGCTGTCTCTGACATGAAATCAGTGGCTAGCTCTTTGATCACCTCCCCTGGCGGGAGACAACCTTACCAGGCCACAGAGGATGACAATGCAACCAGTCCTGTTTAGACCTGATAGGCTAATGTCAGATAGAAGGGAGAAGGACTTCCTCTATCAGTGGCCTGGAAGGGGGCATAGAGGGAAAAGAGGGCTGGAACATGGGACGGGGAGAGATGAGAGAGGGGCTACAGGTAGGATAGAAAGTGAATAAATTATAATAAATCAAAAACTAAAAACAAATAAACAAAGACAAAAACAAAAACATTGTATCTATCTATGAGTATAATAGCAACTAGTTAGGGATGTTCCTGGTCTAACAAAGTAGTGGGGTAGTAGGTTCTCTAAGATCCATGGCCTTACTAGCTCCAGGTAGTTACTAACTTTCTAGTACCAGGCGTCAGTTGTCTCTTGTTTAGAAGGTCTTAAGTTCAGTTAAGGAGTTATCAGTTATGAGTGTCACTGTTACAACCATAGGGAAATCTTTTCATGTTGGTCATTGTTGTGGTTCATAGGTGTCACAGCTGTGTAAGACTATTGATTGCTTTCCCCTTTGACAGCTTACATAGTGCTTTCTGTTACGTTGGAAGTCTACAGGAAGAAGGTTTTCAGGTTAGATCCAGCTTAAATCATCTGAGTCCTATGTCTAAAGTGTGTGGTGGCTGAAAGGCAACCAAGGACAACAACAGTAACCTCTGCTGTTTCAGAAGACTCTTACACTTCCCTCATCAACGACCTGAAAAGCGATTTCTCACATCTAGTTCTAGGCATCTGTTAGAGAGTCTATAGCTCTTGGGGGAATCCACTGTCAGCCTATGTTGTGCCCTTCATCTTGACAAACACTGTTACATGTTCACATTCTTCTGATAGAGGCAATAAGTGTATAGAGAAGATGATACTCAAGTGAAACGATAAAGTTTAGGTTAAAGGAAGCGTAGCTGGATAGGCAGTGAGTTCAGAAAAATCTAAAACATGCTGAAATGAAACTCATAGCTTAGTATATTCGTTAGTGGATCATGCCAAATTGTACTGTACCAAGTAATTTCTCACTCTGTATGTTAAGAGATTTCTTGTATGGTTTATAAATCACCTGTTGGGTATGAAGCCCTATCTGAAGCACTTCTGTATGAATTAATTTATATCAATTACTTACTGTAAGGTACTATTATTATCTCTATTGTGAACTTAATGAACCTAACACTAAATGAAACAAACATGCTTAGCATCACAGAGGAACTGGTAAAACTAAGATTCTAACATGTCTTCTGAAAGCAGAAACACTTTCCATTGTATCAAGTTGCAAATGAAAATCTTGATAAAACAAAAGCCCAGACTAT
The DNA here is from genome assembly GCA_028658305.1 of Pachyuromys duprasi. Lineage (NCBI taxonomy): Eukaryota > Metazoa > Chordata > Mammalia > Rodentia > Muridae > Pachyuromys > Pachyuromys duprasi. The sequence continues at coordinate 9,894 of JAQQSO010003448.1, forward strand.
AGTATAGTTATAGGTGATTTAAAATTTATAGTAATTATGGTCTTTAATCTGTGAAACTACCACTTTCTCACCCCTGAATATATTTTCCCTCATTGTACCTCTGTACTTCTAATATGTTCTCTTCCCAGTACAGCTAAAGGTACAGTCCTCAAAGACAGGCATAGGAAAGACCTTGCCAATCAGTTCCTTTTCTTTCCGGAGGACTGAGAATGTCATATCTGTGACTTTAAAATTACTTTCCATAATGAGATTTGCCAGAGAACAGGCAAAAAAATGTGTCTTATTCTTAGCACGTATTCTCAGCATGCCTTTTAATGACTCCTGTGGAAATGGATCCAAGCATGCTGTGTTTCTGTCTATACTGAACATTAGCAAACACAAACACTTCTCTACAACGGTTTGAAATTAGCAAGATAATGTTGAATGCATTTCTGCTCTCTTGTTGTGGAAAGCTAAAATACACCTTTACTTTCTTCTGAAGCAGCCAAAACTTTCAGAATATACCGTGTTTATCTGTTTGGGCTCTATTTAAGCAAAACATCCAGTTGACATGCTATGTAGATTTGTGCCCTGGCCTGCAAGTATTTTCATCTACTTCTTGGAGGTGGCAGTAAGAGTGATGAAATTATTTTTATTTCATCAGTTGGGAGTCCATTCACACATCCAATGTGCTCATACAAAATCTCTGCAATGAAAAGCTAGCACAGAGTGTCAGAAGCAATAAAAGGGAAACCAAATTTAACCTCAGTATTTTTATGGGTAGTGTTAAGGAAAAGTAAATGTCACAATGCTGCCTGCAAGATGCTACCACTTAACACTGCCAGCTTCCCATTCTACTGTGGCTTCTCACCAAAGTTCAGTCACAACTGAATGGGGGAAGGGGAAGCTTTTGGAATAAAGATATATTCACACACACACACAGTAGCTCCACACTCATAAACAAAGACCAAATCTTGCAATACATACAGATTGCGACGAATTGCTGACTTTGTAGAACAGTGCCATAGATCACAAAGTCATTTGTACTTAGGCAAAGAAAAAGATAGAAGGAAAAGAATCATACTTAGAGAAATAACTCATTTGGTCAAGTAACCACTTTCATTTCATAAGACTACCTGGGCCTTGATCCTCTGGTTGCCAAAGTAAGTTAGAGAGTCAAGTCTATCTTGCAAAGCATTAGAAAATGTCTAGGAAGAGATTAGAGGTCATTAGTGTCTCACGAAATAATATTCAGGGATTTTATTTTTTCTGGGAGGCTTAGTTTCAATTCTCTGTCTGTAGATACCAATCACCATCAAGCACAGTAGTTTATAAAATTTGTTTTTACAAATTGTATTAGAGTCATTCATCTTGATTGTATGTGTGGTTTGCCTGCTTTATGTATATTACTATGTTTGTTTTGGTGCCCATGAAGGTTAGAAGAAAGTATGGAGTCTCTGGAGGTATAAAGGATTGTAAATCACCATGTGGTAGTTGGAATCAAACCTAGGTCCCCTATAAGACCAACAGTTGTTCCTTACCCCAGTTCCATCACTCTAGACCCCACAACTGGTCTTTTTTATTATGGTTTTGTGTGTTACTTTTTAATTTATTTGTTTTGGATGCCAATAAGACCATAGGGAAGGCAGAATGCAGGACACTAAAAATGTATTATATGGAAAAACAGAAAATAAACAAAAAAATGTTTCTTTGTTCCAGGATTTTATAGATATGTGATGACCCAGAGGCACTTTCTCCATACAGGTCTTCTTTCACATATTCTGGGTGAGAATCTGGACTATTGCAAGCCTTTTGAGGGCAGCCATCAGGCACTGGAGGGAGAGCAGATTTCCATATTGCCTCTAAAATAAATCTCATGTTCGTTCATATGTCTCCCTGAGTTAAATATGGAAATAGCAAAACATCTGTACCAGTTAAAATTTCCATAATCATATTTCCAGAATATGGAGCAAATAGTGCTTTGAGAGGTTTGTGACTTCTTGACACTTCTAGACTATTTGAGAGGCAGAGGCAGTTAAGACATGAAAGCCAAGTCTGAGGGCCATGTTAAAAGAATAAAGAAAAAAAAAAAGAATAAAGAAATCAAACAATTAAGGGAACTTTTTTTTTAGAGCTGCAAAATAGAAGTTCACAACAATATTGGTGGAGGAAAATTTTAGAAAGTTCCACTCTTAGAGGAAGAACTACAGGTAGTTAAATGGCTATGGAGGGATGGATGACCAATTATTTGAGGGATGAGATACCAATCTTAGGTGGTCAACTCTAAACACATGCAAATCAGCACACTAATTAAAATCAGTAGTTTCTATCTCTCTCTCTCTATGTGTGTTGTATTGCACAAAAACGATTATAAAAGAAGTCATGTATTGGAAGAAGACTTGGGACAGAGTAGGGGTAGAATCATACAAATAAAATGTACTCATGTAAGAAAAGCTCATTTACAAAAAACAGACAGCTCAGTAGCCAACTGGGTATCCTAGTATAGGGAACAGGGACTATTTCTATCATGAACTCAATGGCTAGCTTGTCGACCATCCAAACCTCCCCCCACCCCCGAAGGAGGAGCAGCCTAGCTAGATCCCAAAAGAGGACATTGTAGCCAGCCCTGAAGAGACATGATAAGATAGGGTCAGATGGAAGGGGAGGAGGTCCTCCTCTATCAGTGGACTTGGAGGGGGCAGAGAGAAGATGAGGGAGGGATGGGGAGAGTGGGAGGGAATGAGGGAGCAGGCTACAGCGGGGATACAAAGTACATAACCTATGATTAATATAAAAATAAATTACTTAAAAAAACAGACAAAAAGATCTTAAAATCAATCTTAAAAAACACTTAAAGAAATGTTCAAGCTTTCAATCAACATAGATGGAGAAAACAAAATTTTCCATGACAAAACAAAATTCATGCAATACCTACAGAGCAACCCAACCCTACAGAAGGTACTAGAAGGAACACTTCAGTCCAAAGGAAACAACTACACCAAAGAAACCATAGGATACAGATAATTTCCCAATGACAACAACAACAAAAAAGCAATAAATCACAGTAAGTCCACCAACTCCACAATAAAAGGAAGTAACAGTCATTGGTCACTATTATCTATTAACATCAATGGACTCAACTCTCCAATAAAAAGACAGAGACTAACAAAATGGCTGCGGAAACAGGATCCAACATTCTGCTGCATCAAAGAAACATACCTATGCAACAAACACTACCTCAGAATAAAGGGCTGGAAAAACATTTTCCAAGCAAATGGACCCAGAACACAGCTAGGGTAGCAATCCTAGTATCTAATACTTGACTTTCAACCAAAGTTAATCAAGAAAGATGAGGAGGGGCACTTCCTTCTCATCAAAGGAAAATTCCAACAGGAAGACATCACAATTTTGAACATTTATGCCCCAAATACAAGACCACCTACATATGTAAATCAAACAATATTAAAACTGAAATCACACATTGACCCCAACACCCTAATAGTGGGAGACTTCAACACTCCACTCTCACCAAGGGACAGATCATCCGGTCAGAAGCAAAACAGAGAAACAAGGGCACTCACAGACACCTTAAATCAAATGGACCTAATAGATGTCTACAGGACCTTTCATCCTAGATCAAAAGAGTATACCTTCTTTTCAGCACCTCA
>JAQQSO010003449.1:0-13540 GCA_028658305.1 Pachyuromys duprasi
ATTTGCTCAACTATGTTCGTGGCTGCTTTATTTGTAATAGCCAGAATCTGGAAACAACCCAGATGTCCCTCAGTTGAGGAATGGATACAGAAATTGTGGTACTTTTACACAATGGAATACTACTCAGCAATTAAAAAGGAGGAAATCATGAAATTCACAGGCAAATGGTGGGACCTGGAAACGATCATCCTGAGTGAGGTATCCCAAAAGCAGAAAGAAATATATGGTATATACTCACTTATATAGACCTATAGGATAGGAAGGTCAAGCTGAAATCTATACACCTAGAGAAGGAGGACCCAGGTTAGTACGATCAATGCTCATTTGGATGAACAAATGGGATGGACATTGAGTGGAAGAGAAAACAAGCAACAGGACAGGAGCATGCCAAGGAGGACCTCTGGGGGATTCAATGTAACGATGTATCAGAGCAGATATTAAGACTCGCGATCAAGCCTTTGGCAGAGGGCGAGAAGTGATGATAGATCTGGTGGAGGTTGGTGAGACTTGGGGAGAACAAGAGCTCCACAAAGGCCAAACTGAGCAGGGCACAGGGGTCTTGTATGAGACGGTTTCTACAATCAAGGACCATGTGTGGATGTGGCCTGGAACCCCTGCTCAGATGGGGCCCATGATAGCTCGGTGTAGGACTGAAGACCCTAGCAAGGGAAACAGGGACTGTTTCAGTCATGAACTTGATGGCTGATTCTTTGACCCTCCCCCATACATGCCGAGGAGTGACAGACTGGCTAGATCCCAGGGGAGGACATTGCAGCCAGCCCTGAGGTGACAGGATGATCTGGGGTTGGATGGAAGGGGAGGAGGTCCTCCCCTGTTGGTGGACTTGGAGGGGGCGGGGAGGAGGGAGATGAGGGAGGGAGTGGGAGGGTGGGAGGGAATGAGGGAGGGGGCTATGCCTGGGTTGCAAAGTACCTAACCTGTGATTGATATAAAAATAAAGAAATTTAAAAAAAATGTCCATCCTTACAATAGCATCTTCAACAAATAGTGCTGCTCTAACTAGATGTCTACATTTAGAAGCATGCAAATAGATCCATATTTATCACCCTGCACAAAAGTCCAAGTGGATCCAAGACTTCAACATAAAACCATATACACTTTCTCTATTAGAATAAAAAGTGGAAAATAAACTTGAACTCATTGGCATAGGAGACAGCTTCCTAAACAGAACACCAACAGCTCAGACAACCAAGATTAACAATTAATATATGGGACCTTATGAAACTGAAAACCTTCTGTAAGGCAAAGGACATGGTCAATAGGACAAAATGGCAGTCTACAGAATAGGAAAAGATCTTTATCAAGCCTTCATCTGACAGAGGACTAATATTCAAAATATGTAAAGAACTCAAGAAATTAGACACCAACAAACCAAATAACCCAATTGAAAAATGGTGTACAGAGCTAAACAGAAATTTCACAACAGAGGAATATTGAACTGCCGAGAAACACTTAAAGAAATGTTCAACATCCTTAGTCATCAGAAAAATTCAAATCAAAACAACTCTGAGATTCCATTTTGCACCCATCAAGATGGCTATGATCAAAAATTCAAGTGACATGACATGCTGGTGAGGTTGTAGAGAAAGGGGAACACTCCTCCATTGTTGATGGAAGTTAAAACTTGTACAAACACTTTGGAAATCAACTGGCCCTTTTTCAAGACAATTGGAAATAGTTCTACTTCAATACCCAGCTATACCACTCCTGGGCATATATCCAAAAGATGCTCCACCATACCACAAGGACACTTGCTCTGCTATGTTCATAGTTGCTTTATTCATAATAGCAAAAACTGGAAACAACATAGATAACCCTCAACCAAAGAATGGATAAAGAAAATGTGGTACAATTACAAAAATGGAATACTACTCAGCTATTAAAAACAAGGCTATCTTAAAATTTGCAGGCAAATGGAGGGAGCTAGAAAAGATCATCCTGAGTGAGGTAACCCAAACCCAAAAATGCATATACAGTATGTACTCATTTATAAGTGGATATTAGTCATAAAGTACAGGATAATATGCTATAATCCACAGACCCAAAGAAGCTAAGTTAAAAGGAAGACCCAAGGGAGCATAATTGAATCTCACTCAGAAGGGGAAATAAAATAGGCTTTGGAGGTAGATGGAAGGAGGGAACCGGCAGGGGAAGGGATAAGAAGGGGAGCTGTGGTGGGATTTAGAAGTAGGGAGATTGGGTAAGAGAGGACTGGGTGAGAGAACAGAAATCTGAGGTGGGGGATATCTCTGAGACATCTCAGAGACTTTGGGTAGGAGAGGTCCCAGAAAGTTTATGGGAGTCACTCTAGCTGAGACTCCTAGCAACAGGAGATATGGAGCCTGAAGTATCCACCTCCTGTAGCCAGCCAGGACTTCCAGTAGAGGGATAAGGACATCAACCCACCACAAAAACCTTCAAGCCAAAATTTGCCCTGGCCTACAAGATGTGCACAGACAAAGATGGAACAAAGATGGAGAAAATTACTTGAGATCCAACCTAGGAAAGAGAACCAATCCCTGACACTATTAATGATACTCTGCTGTGCTTGTAGACAGGAGCCTAACATAACTCCTCTGGGAGGTTTCACCCAGCAGCTGATGGAAACAGATGCATAGACCCACAGACAAACATTAGACAGAGCTCAGAAGTTCTATGGAAGGTTTGAGGGAATAATTGAAGGAGGCAGAGGGGTCAAAGGCTCCACAGAAGATTTACAGAATCAATTAACCTGGGCCCATGGGGGCTCACAGAGACTGATCCAGCAAACAAAGAGCATGCATGGACTAGTCCTAGAGCTCCTGCATATATGTAGCAGATGTGCATCTTGGTCTTCATGTGGATCCCCTAACAACTGGAGAAGGGGCCCCCTCTGACTCTGATGCCTACCTTTGGATTCTGTTTTCCTAACTGGGATGCCTTGTCTGGCCTCAGTGGGAGAGGATGTGCCTAGTTTTGCAGCTACTTAATGTACCAAGGTAGGTTGGCACCCATGGGGCAGCCACCCCCCTTCTATGAGGAGAGTAAAGAATAGGAGGGATGGTTATGCAGAGGGGAGAGAGGAGGAAACTGGTAGGACAGGATGGGATGAAGTAAAATATCTTGTTTCCTTGAAGACTCAGTTTTGTCATGTGATGTTTTGCTGCAAGCTGGGCACATGATGTTTTGTTGGAAGTTGGCTGGTGAGAGGGTACGTGATGTCTTGCTGTGAGCACTCATGTGAGAGAGGCATGACTTTGGCCAGATGAGAACATCCATGGGTGGACTCTGAGAAGAGGATATAGAGAGAGGCCCACACAGTGATACATCGAATTTTGGATCAACATTGCTGAGCTTATCTTCGTGCTTTGCCACTTGACTTCGCCTAGAGAAACGTTCCAAATAACTTCTTGGGGCAATCCATCTTAGTCTTGTAGCTTTAACTGACTTCGTGTTGCTGCTTAGTGTTGGCCTTTGGACTGGACTGCTGGTATCCTGACGAATGAGTTTGATAATCCCCTAAAGACTCATGACCCTAATCAGCAGAAAGTAGATAAAAGTGGCCTACAGCCCTTTTCCTTACTAATCTCCTACCTAAGGTGGGGTGGGAAAGGTAAAGTTGTCTAAGAACCCTAAATAAAGTAGGTTTGGAGAAAAATCTAAGCCTACAAGGGGGGGGGGGGTGCCATCAGGATGTAAAGTGAATAAATAATTTTTAAAAGAAATAAAAATATTATATAAAATGAAATACTAAGGCAAACTGACAACTACTTTTTAAAAATTATTTATTTATCTTTAGTATGTGTATGGGGGGGTGTGGGTGCCCTCAGAGACTAGAGGTGTCTGGTTCCCTGGAGTTACAAGCAGTTGTGAACATTCCAACGTGAGTTCTGGGAACCAGGCCCTGGTCCTCTTCAATGGCAGTATGCACTCTTAACTGCTGTGCCATCTCTCCAGCCCCACAACTGTGAAGAAAGGAATACCTCTTTTAAAGTTTTGTCACGTTACCTGGCAAGGATTGTCACAAACAACAACTGCTATTAAAAAAAAAAAATACAGTCCCAGCACTTGAGGAGGCAGAGGCAGCCAGATCTCTGTGAGTTTGGGGCCAGCCTGGTCTACAAAGTGAGTTGAGGACAGCCAAGGCTACACAGAGAAACCCTGTCTTGGAAACAAACAAACAAACAAACAAAAATACAGGTTATGATTTAGCAATTAAGTGCTGAAAGACATCACAGTGCAACAGATGTCCCTCTAACTGTCCTCAGCCTTTTTCAGATTTTTATCACCTGTAGTAATAGAGCCCACAAGTGTGATGTTCTCAAAGGTTTGACACCAATGTTGCCCATGTTTGCCCTTTGTTTTCATCATGTAGAGAATTATTTCACAAAGTTTACAGAGCAAATACGTGTTTCCTAAACTATTGTGTATTCTTCAAGCCTCATGACTTGCCCTAAAGATGTTTACTGTTTGTTCTAATTTGCTTTCTATTGCTGTGATAAACATCATGATCAAACCAACTTGGGGGTTTCATTTATTCCATCTCACAACTTATAATCCATCATGAAGAGAAACCAAGGCAAGCAGGAACCTAGAAGCAAGAATTGAAGCAGCCACTATGGAGAAATGCTATTTACTAGCTTGCTCTCCACGTTCAGCTTGTTTTTTCGTACAACCTGCCCAGGGATGGCATTTCTCATAATTTGTTGGGATTTCCCACAGCAATAATCAATCAAGAAATGCCCAACATATTTGCCCATAGGCCAGTCTGATTGAGGCCTTCTCTCAATTGAGAATTCCTTTTTAAAGATGTCCCTCACTTGTGTCAAGTTGGCAAAAAACCAAAACAACAAAAACCCAGCATGCTGCTTTCCTGACATTTCCTATCTTTCACTTCCTCTAGAGAGAATGCGACCCAAAACCTTCTGAATCATAATGGGCTTCACTTAATTTCACTAGTGCATTTATACACTTTCTTCCCATTTAATTTATTTTAGTCATTTTATTCCAGCAAACCTTCAAAGGGCAGAGGGGAAATTCCATTCACCCCTATCATATTCTAACTTTCCCTGCTGCATACCGGCTTAGTGGCTTACCAATGGCAAAGTTTTATTGCGTGTCTTTTAAAGCTCAGAGCTACAGCGTTTCTGAACAAAAAGAACTGCACTGAATAGCTTTGGGAATTACCTTTTATAAAGACTTGATAATGTTTCTTAATGAATTTATCCTAAAATTACAGTGTAAAACAACACTTGCATTCAAAACTAAACAGGTGTGAAGCCATTAAATAACAACTAATGCTTCATTCATGGTTTGCCAAGCTGCATTACATGTCTTATGCTGCCATGCTTAAAAGAAGAAAAGATGTCTTTACTTCCATGAAAGCAACAAAGGATACATTTTTTTGAACTGAAGCTTTAGTGTTGACCATATTCATCAAACTTCAAGGAAGGGAAAAGGAGACCCACACATTTCAAACTCTTTTTAATAATACAGTTTAGGAGCTCTAATTTCAAAATGGCTAATCTAAACTTTGATTTGCTAAATAGCATATTCCAAGAAAATAATCTTATGGGTTTTGATGAGTGGTCCCTGAGAATTAGGTAGTTCTGTTAAAGTCATGGGCTCATGGATTTATGACAGCATTTTGCGGTACCTGTCTACATAAAAATATATTCTACTGATAAAGTGTATGTCATTATCAGGTAAGCAAAAGAACTAGGTTATCCTCATTAAGAAGCCTATTGTATAAATGGGACCTCATGAAACTGAAAAGCTTCTGTAAAGCAAAGGACACTGTCGTCAGAACAAAATGACAGCCTACAGACTGGGAAAGGATCTTCACCAACCCTATATCTGACAGAGGGCTAATATCCAGAATAGATAAAGAACTAAATAAACTAAAACACAACAAATCAAGTAACCCAATTAAAAATGGGGTACAGAGCTAAACAGAGAATTCTCTGTAGAGGAATATAGATTGGCAGAGAAACACTTAAACGTATGTTCAGCGTCCTTAGTCATCAGGGAGATGCAAATCAAAATGACCCTGAGATTTTACCTTACACCCATTAGAATAGCTGGGATCAAAAACTCAAGTGACAATACATGCTGGAGAGGTTGTGGAAAAAGGGGAACCCTCCTCCATTGCTGGTGGGAATGTTAACTTGTACAACCACTTTGGAAATCAATCTGGTACTTTCTCAGACAATTAGGAATAGCGCTTCCTCAAGATTCAGCTGTACCACTCCTAGGCATATATCCAAAATATGCTCAAGTACACAACAAGGACATTTGTTCAACCATGTTCATAATAGCTTTATTCCTAATAGCCAGAACCTGGATGTCCCTCAATGGAGGAATGGATACAGAAATTGTGAAACATGTACACAATGGAATATTACTCAGCAATTAAAAACAAGGAAATCATGAAATTTGCAGGCAAATGGTGGGATCTAGAAAAGATCATCCTGAGTGAGGTATCCCAGAAGCAGAAAGACACACATAGTATATACTCACTTATAAGTGGGTTCTAGACCTATAAGATAGGATAAACACACTAAAATCTGTACACCTGAGGAAGCTAAGCAAGAAGGAAGTCCCTGGGTAAGATGATCAATCCTCACTCAGAAAGACAAATGGGTTGGATGTATTTCTAATATTTAAATGGCTCCACGTGTCAGCTCAAAGGTGGTTAGTAGTAGGAATTTATGACGTGAGAGATGGCTAGTGCATACCCATTGACTGCCATAAGAAGTGACAGTGTGATAGAGTGAGTAGTAATCGTAAGACTGCCAGTCCCATCATCAGCCATCCCTCACAGTGGAGCTGTTTCGTGCAGGAGCCAACAACCCCAGAATTCCTGGTCACTTCCAAGATGTCCTTGTGCTCATAGCTTCATTAAGTAGTTAATATTTATGATGACCTTGGGCCATCAAGAGAAGTAAATTATACTCTGTTTACTCTGATTCCTAAGGCAGACACCTACATAATACACTTAATTAACATATTGAACTCTGTGTGCCAGTGTTTGTGCTTCATGCTTTATAGGGATTATCTCATTGTAGAAACATTTCCATGTAAAATTGTTCTAACTAAAAATATTCTAATTTAAGCTTTATTTTGCTGAAAATTGAGCATATATGGAAAGCACATTCACTAAGGAGGCTATGATTAAATGATGGCTTCCATGTTGTCTTTTTGAACTCTGTGTATGCAGACACAGAGAGTCTGATAAGTGTATTCAATATGTATTTTATACTGTGTTCTGTCCTTCAGTAGTACTATCATTCCTTCATCCATGGGAAATGCATGATGAGACTCCAGTAGAAGAGCACAAAATGTAATGCATATTAATTTTTTCTTTTTGTGAATGTTATAAAAACTTTAGGTTATAAATTAGGTACAGCAATAAATTAACAACAATGTTTCACTGTATGCTACAGTAAAAGTTCTGGAGACAGGCTGTTTCACCCTTAAAAATTCCTCTGGGCAAAGGACTACATTACAGGGTTAGGGTTAGGGTTAGAGTTAGGGTTAGGGTTAGGGTTAGGGTTAGGGTTAGGGTTAGGGGTTAGGGTTAGGGTTAGGGTTTTAGAGTTAGGGTTAGGGTTTTAGGGTTAGGGTTTTGGAATTAGGGTTAGGGTTAGGATTAGGGTTTTAGGATTAGGGTTAGGGTTAGGGTTTTAGGGTCAGGGTTAGGGTTTTAGGTTAGGGGTTAGGGTTTGTAGGGAACTAACTTCTCACTGCCTGGAAGTGGGTTGTCTCTCTTCCCTGCCCCACCCCTGCCTGTCACCCAGGAGAGTGTCCAGCTCTGGGCACCTCGGGCTCCATCATCTCCCTCTCTCCATCCTCCCCATCATCTTTTTCCCAGTCTTCGTCCTCCCCCCTCATCCCCTGTACTCCCCATCATCTCCCTCTCAGAGTCTTCCCCTCTCATCCCCTGTCCTCCCCATCACCCTCCCCATCACTTCCCTCCTCCTCTCTGTCCTCCCCCCTCATCATCCCACATCATCTTTCTCCCCCTCACTTCGTCCTCCCTCATCCTCTCTTAGCCCATCTTTTCCCTCATCCTCACTCTGTCCTCTCCTCTCCCGTCCTCCCCCTCATTCTCACTGTCCCCTCCTCCCCAGCCCTCCTCCTCCTCACTCTGTCCTCTCCTCCTCCCCTCCACCCCGTCCTCTGTTTCTCTCTGTCTCTCTCTCCCTCCCTGTTCCCTCTTTCTAGCCCTTTCCTTCTCACCCTCTATCCCTCTCCCTCACTTTCCCTTACCATCTCTCACTCCCTCTCTCCTTCTTTCTCTCCCTCTCTCTGTTTCTTTATCTCCCTCTCTCTCCTTTTCTCTCCCTCCCTCTCTCTATCCCTCTCTCCCTCTCTCTCTCTGTCCCTCTCTGTCTGTCTGTCTCCCCCCTCTCTCTCCTCCTTCTCTCTGACCCTCTCTTTCTCCCCCTCTCTCTCCATCCCTGTCTCCCTCCCTGTCTCTCTGTCTCCCCCTCTCTCCCTCTCTCTGTCTCTGTCTCTATGTCCAAGCTTTTTCTCTTCTCCGCTCTAAACCTTCTCTCTACTCTTCCTGTCATCCTACCCAACTTCTTCTAGGTATGAAGTCTCAACCCCAGGAGCTCTCTACCTTTGACCCTGCAGATGAAGTTCCACCCCGCCTCAACTTTCAACTTCTCCAAAATCTTCACAACCTCTGGTGCCTTCCCCCTCCCCTCTACCCCCTCTTCTTCTCCAAAATCCCCACTTCCTCCCATGACAACAGACTGTCCTAATTGTCCTATTCTAGCACCCACTTTCACTCCACCAACAACTACTAGTCCACTTGCCACCTGTTCTCACTCTATAGCAAAGTCTGCTCCCTCTACTCAGCAAAAGGCAGCCTTAGTTCTTCCCTTGCGTGAGGAAGCTGGTGTAGACGGGTTAATTAGGGTGCATGTTCCCTTCTCATTAACTGAACTTTCCCAAGTAGAAAATAGACTAGGATCCTATATCTCTAATCCTTCTACTTTCATTAAAGAATTTCAATACCTTACTCAATGAAAAGATCCAGGAAGTCGTTCAGGATAAAAAAGAAAACCTGTCACAATTCCTAGAGCAACTTACAAAGGCCCTCTTACAACATACTAATCTAGACCCAGAAAGCACAGAGGGCAGGCAACTCCTAATGACCTATTTTTTCTCCCAAAGCTACCCCGACATCAGGGCTAAACTTAAATCCTTGGAGAGGAGACCTCTGACTCCATAGGCAGAAGTTTTAGCACTGGCTTTTAAGGTGTACCACGGGAGAGATGAAAGAGCCCACAAACAAAAATACCAAATGCTAGCTGAGGTCATCAGACTGGCCTCAACTACTACCCAGGCTCCCTTGCCTTCTAAGGCATGAGGACCACAGGGTCCCTGTTTCAAATGTAGTCAAGAGGGTCATTGGGCCCCGGCTTGCCCTATGCAGGGACCACCACACCCCTACCACAAGTGTGGCCAGAAGGGGCACCGGGCCAGGGCTTGTCATGGTATCAGGGCAAGCCATCTCCTTCCTTGTGGACACCACAGCCACGTACTCAGTCCTAACGGAGTACTGTGGACCAACCTCTCCTTCTAGTTCCCCTATTGTCGGGGTAGAGGGACAACCATGCCAGCCTCAACGGACTCCATCACTTAATTGTATTTTTAGGGGAGTTCCCTTAACTCATTCCTTTTTAGTAATGCCAGCCTGTCCAGTTCCCCTAATGGGAAGGGACTTTTTAGCTAAAGTGGGAGCCTCTATTTCCTTTATTCCACCCGTTGGCTTGACCCCAAGCTCGCCAGCTTCCTCTCTCCTCCTCCTCCTAGCTATCCTACCTACCAGTTCCAACATGTCGCTTCCTTTACCAGCCTCTCAAGTGCCCCCCCCCAAGTCTAGGATGTCCAAAACCCCTCTGTGGTGAGACACCATTCCCCTGTAGTCATTCAGTTACAGGACCCTACTCGGTATATCGCCCAGGCCCAATACCCACTTCCTCTCAAGAGTCTTAGGGGACTTAAGCCTGTTATGGCTGACCTCCTAAGAAAAAAATTCCTTTGCCCCACCTCCTCTCCTTTTAGCACCCCTATACTCGTGGTTAAAAAGCCCAATGGAACCAATCGCCTGGTTCAAGACCTCCGGCTCCTCAACTCTGCAGTTGTTCCCCTTCACCCTATTGTAGCTAATCCCTGTGCTCTCCTCTCCACTATCCCCTCAGACACTTCCCATTTCTCAGTTCTGGATCTCAAGGATGCATTTTTCTCTATTCCTTTAGACACCCACTCACAAAATATCTTTGCCTTTACCTGGACTGATCCTGACACCCTGGTCTCTACTCAGCTTATCTGGACTGTTCTACCCCAGGGATTCCAGGACAGCCCACATCTTTTTGGCCAAGCCCTAGCTTCTGATCTACTCTCCTTATCTCTCCCTAAATCTAAGCTTATACAGTACATAGATGACCTTCTTCTCTGCAGGCCATCCCTACAAGTTAGCCAAACTAACACTTCTGCTCTTCTAAATTTCCTGTGCAGCAGGGGCTATCGGGTCTCACCCTCCAAGGTCCAATTGTCCACCTCTGAGATCACTTACCTGGGACTAACATTAACCCCAACTCATAAGGGGATCACCCACCCTACATAGAAAAAAACCTAATATGGTCTCTGGCAGTTCCTTCTAATAAGGAAGAAATCTTATCATTTCTGGGAATGGCTGGTTTCTTAAGGTCTTGGGTCCCCTCCTTTTCCTTTCTCGCTCGCCCCTTATATGAGGCATCCTCAGGCCCTTTACATGAACCACTCCTTAAATCTGTTGCTAACCCCTTTCAGAGGCTCCAAAAGGCCTTTCTTGAGGCCCCAGCCCTACATCTTCCAGACCTAACCCGTCCCTTCTCCCTGTATATAACCATTTGGGACCCTCCTTTGCACCTGTAGCATACCTATCAAAGAAATTAGATCTAACAATCCAGGCCCCCTGCATCTGTGCCCTAGTGGCTGTGGAGCTCCTTATTGGAGAGTCAAAAAAAAACCCTAACTTTTGGGTCACCTCTTACTGTTTTCTCTTCTCACAATCTGTCTCACCTTTTAACATATAAAGGCTTACAAACTTTACCTCCTTCCAGGATCCTTTCCCTCCAGGTGGCGCTAATAGAAGACTCTACCCTTACTTTCCAACCATGTCCACCTCTTAATATTTTAAGCCTTCTTCCTCCAGCTAACTCTGACTATTCCCCATCTCACCCTTGCACTGAAACTTTAGAGGAACTATTGCCCCACCCCTCACACATACAGGAGGGCACCTTACCTCAGGCAGTCTATAGCTGATATACAGATGGCAGCTCCTTTCTACATAAAGGAGCTCGAAAAGTGGGTTATGCCATAGTGTTGGATACTGAGGTGGTTGAGGCACAAGCCCTCCCTGCCCACACCACTAATCAATAGGCCGAACTAATAGCTCTTACCCGCGCTTTCCAACTAGCCCAGGAACAATCCCTTAATATCTATACAGACTCTAAGTATGTTTTTCATATTCTTCTCTCCCATGCTGCCATCTGGAGAAAGCGCGGCTTACTTACAGCAAAGGGAGGATCCATAACTAATGCAGGCCAAATTATGGCCATGCTAGAAGCCTCCCACCTTCTCTCAGCCATTGGAATAGTCCACTGTCAGTCCCACCAGACAGACAATTCCATAGTTTCCAAAGGAAATAACCAGGCTGATGAAGCAGCTAAGGCTGCAGCCCTTGAAGGCCTAAGCTCATCCCACACACCTCAAAACATCCTTACACTACAATCCACGTCTTCCCCCCACCCTCTCCTGACACTCGTCAGATTCTGTCCTATCTACATCAGCTCTTCCATCCTAACAGTCAGGCCTTGTCTAACTTTGTTAGGGCTCACCTGCAGCCTACCTCTGAGGACTTGTGCTTTCTAAAGATCATTACTGCTTCTTGTAAGATCTGTCAGACCTCAGACCATAACTTAGGATATCGTAGCCTCCATTTCCCCACCCACCAGGCTGGAGGCTCTCTCCCTGGGACTGACTGGCAACTTGATTTTACCCATATGCCAGCAGTCAAACGTGTCCGGTACCTCCTGGTCTTGGTGGACACATTCTCGGGATGGGTGGAGGCTTTCCCTACTACTAACAAAAGAGCTCAGACAGTTTCTGATCTCCTTCTCCGTGAGATTATCCCATGGTTTGCAACTCCTACCTTCCTTCAATCAGACAATGGCCCTGAGTTCACTTCTCAGGTTTCCCAGACCTTATCTAAAGCCCTTAACATTCCTTGGCATTTTCATATCCCATACCATCCCCAGTCTTCAGGAAAGGTAGAACGTACTAATCGATCCCTAAAGAACGCTCTTGTTAAACTATCACAAGAGCTTCACCTCCATTGGGTAAAACTCCTTCCCCTGGCTCTTTTCAGGATTCGAGCTCTTCCCCCCCCCCCAAAAAAAACCCTCTACCTTTCTCACCTTTTGAGCTTATGTATGGGAGACCAGTCCTAACTCCTGGTCTTTCAGCAAAATCCTCGCCTCCCCCTGACCACCTACTTACTCCCTTACTCTGTCATCTCTGTTCTCTTCTATGGGTCTTTACTGACTACTGTTTACCACGGCCATACATTAACCCCTGTCCATCTCTTATTAACATTGGGGATCAGGTCCTTCTCTCCCCTCCAAACCAAAGTTCCCCAACTCTTTCTCCTAAATGGCAGGGCCCTTTCAAGGTGATTCTTGAGACCCCCCCAACTGCTGCTAAGCTTGAGGGTCTCCTCCTTAAGCCTTTCACCTCCTCTCCTCAAGATAATACCCCTTCCTACATATCAACTCCAACAGGACCCTGCTTCCTCAAGCTTCAAAGGACATCAAGAGCAACCACCTTGTCTCTGGTTCCAGAAAAATGAGGCTTCAATACAGGAGCTGTATTCGACCCTACTGGATTGGATCTGTATTTTTTCTCCCCTTCCTCTTGCCTATTTCTGTCCAAGGTAATCCCTACATATGGAAATTTGAGGTTCAAGAAACCATCATTGATAATAAACAATCTCTCCAAATAGGGTCAGGAAATTGTTCTATGGGAGACTGCCAGGAGCCGATTAAAATAGTCATCACCCCCACTTCTATCCCTTCTCTCTTATTCGATAGAAGTTTTGTTTGCTTCCTCTTTGATCAAACAAAGGATTATTGCAAAAAGTGGCCAGACAGGTATGGAGGCTGCTCTACTGGTCTTGCCAAATCCACACACCAGCACAGAAGAAGCTCCTTCACCTGTACAAAAAGACTCTCTACTTATACATCCAAGACCCGTGGGGTCCCAGATGGGAAGTCGGCTTCGCTGGAAAACTCTACCACTGCTACACACCTGATCTACCAATAAGTACTATCTATATTCAGAGAAAATATGTCCCGATTACCCAATCCCTGGAGATGGGAGACGTTGAGAGGATAATTAAACACTCCTTTAAAGTCATTACCTCTCTAACATCCCCTCTCCTAAATAGTACAAACCTGTCATTTCTTCTCCTACTTCAGACTCT
>JAQQSO010003450.1:0-13537 GCA_028658305.1 Pachyuromys duprasi
AAGCCCACCATTCCCTAAGCTCCCCCAAGCTCAGGGCTTGATATCCCACCACTCCTCACCCTGGAAATCTCTGCACTAGAGGCCTCCCCTAACAAGAAACCCTACGTAAGGCTGTGTCTGCCAAGTGCCCTGCTGCCTTCTCTTGGGAGCAGGGGCAGCCACTCCTGGGTTCATCCCTCCTTTCCCTAGACCCTCCAATAAACATTTTTCATGAGATTTGTTGACTGGTGTGACTTTCTCACCAGAAGCAGCCAAGAAGCAATGAGGAGAGGAAGGGAAGAAGAGAAGAAATGGAGCAGGAGGGTCCTCAGCACCTCAGCTCAGCTGGGGTACCCCCACTGGGAGCGGCAACCCCTCTGCTGAGAAGGCCTCTTCTCAGAGCTGTGTGGCTCCTGGGTCCCCCTGCCTCAGGATGCCCTTCGTTTGGGACACTGTCCCATCTCAGAGCTGTGTTGCTCCTGGGCTCTTGAGTCCCAGGAAACCTTTCCATTCGAGAGGAAAGCCAAGAGTTACATTCTATGTTAAGTGAGCCATTATGACAAGTATATGGAGAAAAACAAGTATTCCAATACACTCACATGTTCAAATGCTTTATATACTGTGGGTAAAAAAAAAGGGAAAACCCAAATATTCCTGAGAAACCACATGTTTGTAACTAAGAAACTTGTTACAGATTAACAAAATGTTAAGAAGCAAGGTAATTTTTTTTCAGCCAGTTTCTCTTTACTGGCAGGCTGCAAGTTGTGGTTACAATGAAAGAATCAACAACCTTAAAACATGATCTTATAAAAAAATCTTAAAAGAGGGACTGGGGCGATGGCTCAATGGTTAAGAGCACTGAAATGCTCTTCCAGAGGTCCTGAGTTCAATTCCAGCAACCACATGGTGGCTCACAACCCAACTGTAATAAGATCTGATTTCTACTTCTGCTGTGCATGAAAACAGAGCATAAACATAAAATACATGAACAAATAAATCTTTAAAAAATGTTAAAAGAATCACAAATCCAAACCTTTATATAAAATATCAGTCATTTCTACCTAAAATCCTCAAGGTGTACATCTACTCATTAACAGTTTTTATTAAATTGTGTCAGGAAGCTGAAGCGAAAATGGATACAAGAAATTAATCAATCACCTTGATCACCAGCAGGAGAGTCACGTCAAGCTGCTGTTGTTTCTGTTCCCTGACCTCAAAAAGTCCCTAGCTCAACTGTTAACAGTGTGCCTCTCTGAACTTCAGATTGTTCCCTAGGGTTTTCTTCATCAGAACCACTAAAAAACATCGTAACCTACCCTTCCTAACAATCTATTTTTCCAAAATCTTTCTAAGGTCGGTGGTCATTCCTAAACACATCCACCTCTAAGTTCTTTCCAAGGGCGGTTGAGTCATGAACCTGCTCCAGCAGCAAAGCCTGGAAAAGATCAAGCACTATTACTGTAACTGCCAATGACTCTGCCCAGTGAGGGGCTGGGAGCCCTTAGAGTTTCACACAGCTCACAGGCTATGAGGGATTGGAGACCATGAAGGCAACAAGCAGAGCGATGCTCCATGACAGCATGGAGTCCTCAGGACACGCAGTCCCCGGGCTCTGTCTCTCTGAGAAAATCCATCATGGCTGTGCTAGGGCCACGTCCCATGAGTTCTAAAGCCGTTTCATTGTTCTTCCTGCACAGCCCTGGAGAGTTGTTTAGGATTTAAGAAAGTGTCTTATGGTCTAAAAAGACATTTATGGGTTGCTTAAATACAAGTTATGATAGATAACTACTTAGGTACAGAACTTTCGACTCACCAGGACAGGATAGACAGTACAGTATTTTCTCCAAGATTGACAAACAAATGGACTGGACTTTGTGGATATAATTCTTACCTGATAGTTCTCATAGTTGTTCTTATAATGTATAGTTTACTGATGTTAAAGAAAAAGCCATCCATTGGACTAAAAGGAGATTTGTGGATAATAATTTTCTCCATTGTGCAAAGGTTGTCTTTGTATTATTTAAGTATTGATTTTAATACTGGCTCAGAGTTGATTGCTGGCCAAATTTTGGAATTGTTATTTTGATGTATCATCCACTGCGTCAGTATTTTGTAAACATACATCTCCATCAACCAATGATTGGTTTAATAAAGATCTGACAGTGAACATCTGAGGCAGGAGAGAAAAGGTGGGACTTCCAGGCAGAGGTAGAAACTGTGAGAAAAATCAGGCAGAAGAGGAATCAACAGGGGACCTAAAGGAATTTGGACTTACTGGGACAGAATGAGAGGTAACAGGTCACTTGGGAGATGCAGACTAGAAGAATGGGCTGATTTAAGTTAGACAAGCCAGCAAGGCTGTACCCTGCTAAGGCCTAAGCTATAATAAATAATGATAAGTCTCCGTATCATTATTCTGGAACTGGCAGATCCAAAACAGTCCAGTAATGCAGGAGAAACAGAATATGTTTATTAAGTGGATTCTAAAGGAGTACAGGGTGGGCAGAAAGATGAGCACCAGAATCTGTCAATGGCAGTGATTGCAGAGTCTCTATTTTGGACTAGTACTTGTTTGGGGAGTTTCTTTGCATGCAGATTCCCCCATGGACAGGAGTCAGAGCTGCGGGGGTGTCTGAATTCTGGGAGGTTAGCATCAGCCTCTGCCTATGTCATTCCTGGTATAAGCACTTCCAGATTTTGCCATTGATTCTATTAAATGCGAATGGACTCCATGAAATTGAGGCTGTCAGTGCTTTAATAAAGTGTATTAATAAAGTCCACATGGTGGAACAGGGCATAATGGGTTTATGTCTGTAATCCCACCACTTCAGAAGAAGAGTCATAAATATCAGGGGTTAAAAAATCCTAAACCACATGAGAATCTGTCTTAGTACAATAACCACGTCAAAAATTCATATAGTAATTGTCCCCTTCCTACTCTCATATGTCAGTTGCTATATCCCTGACCTCTCTTACAGACATGGATAAGTAGACACACTTTTTAAATTCTAAAAGGCTTGCATGTCATGTAACACCCACGTGTGGAAGGTAGAGGAGGGGAAATAATGAGTCTGCGGATCAGAGGCTCATGATGGAGGAGAACACAGGGGCACAGTCAGAGAGAGTCTCCAGGGAATTAACTGGGGGAAGTTTTATAATTGCTATCAGAAGAATCGAGTGATGGCCAGAAATTCCTAATTCATTAGGAAAGTTAAAAGGGAAAAATTGTAAAACAAAAAAGGGGCATGCTCCTTCCCTATATTCATACCTGAACCTCCTGACTGAATCCTAAGGATGAACCTGGAGAGTCAGAAGGAGTCTCTGGGTCTGTTTGCTCCTCTTCTCACTGTGGCCAGATGTCATAAATGTCCTTTCTCTGCTTTTCACTGGCTTGTGTCATTAATTGCCTTTTTGTGGTTGGACAATTCTAGCTTTATTGCAGCTGTCAGAACCCAGGTTTTGACTTTGAAACTTCTGATGACAGTTCAATGGAGATGTGTGTTGTCAAGGGTCCATGGGCTTTGTGGGGCAGTTAAGACCCCTCTTGCTGTCAGAAACTGAGGACAACCTGAGGAGAATGACACCAAACACACATTCACTACTGAAGACAGGTCTCATTCTCTGTAGACACAGAAAACAAACACATGAGGCAGAGATGCCCACTTCCTCAGGATGGAGGAAGACAGGACATACAGCCACAGTCCATTAGAATCTACAGGGAATACTTTCCAAGTCCAGGAACAATTTCAAGACTGTAGAAGCAAGTGATGACCAGACATCTCTAAAAATACTAGCAAAATAAAGTTGGAAAATTTACAAACCACAAAAAGGAAAGCATCCTGAGTTCATAAACGGGGACTGGTGTGTCTAGAGAGCACTCCCACCCTGTGAGAAGTTACCAGAGCAGTGTTTGAGTCAGCTCCAGAATATCTTCATAATTCTACCAGGAACAGCCCTTTGAAGTGGGCAGTGTACAAGGCCCACTGACTAAAAGCACTGACTGCTCTTCCGTGAGGCCTGGGTTCAAGTCCTAGCACCTACACAAGCATGCACAAACATGTCACTCCAGTCACTAGATATCTGAAGCTCTTCTCTGGGCTCAACAGCTCCCAGATAGGAACACAGTGCACAGAAATACATGTAGGAAACACACCTGTGCCCAAATAAAAAATCAAATAATGAATTAATTAAAATGGGGAAGGGGAGGCAAACAAAGGGTACAAAGCTGTAAACAGCCACAGCAGAAGAGATTCCGGAAAACACTCTCCCTCAGCGCTCAGCCTTCGGAGTAGTGTCCAAAGACCCCCCCCCCCCTGAGGTGGTGGATGGTTTTCTCACTGATGACACTCACCATTCCTGATACTCCACAGTGGCCAAGCAAGTGCACGCTCTGTATTTCCTCAGAATCTGCTGTCTTACACTTTGCCCATCACTCTGTGTAAACCACTGTTGCAGGAGCCCAACCTCAGAGGGAAGGGCATACATATAGCGTAGCTGGGAGGAGCCGGAAGCCCAAATGCAGTGTGAGCCAGGCCTCCTCCTGGGACCTGAGGAATGTGAACTAGGCTGATTTGTGAGCAGTGCACAGGGATCTGAACCTAGATGCAACAGGAAACCAGGCAGGGTATCCTGGTGAGGGAGCCTGGAGGGCCAGGCAGGGCTAGGGCCAAGGCTAAACTGTGGTGTTGCTGCAAGGGGTCGTTGTGGCTTCAGAATAAGATTCTTTCTCTCAGGATCAGCACTTGACAGAGTCTGAGTGGAAGCCAGGGTGGCTGCCAGCAGCAAGAAGCGAGCTGGGGTGAAGAAGTCTTCATCCAGAAGGATGGTACAGGTTTAGACAGAGACGGAGTGAGGAACTTCTAGAGCCCTGCTTCCCCACCACAGACTCAGCTCTGGGCCCTGGCATCCAGGGAGCAGTGTCTGGGGACAAGTTGCTCACCCTGTTCCCCACACTTGTGCTGTTGACTGCATCCTCCTGAGTCCTAGTCCAGATGCTGATGAGGCTGACACAATCAAGGCAGGAAAGAGAAGCAGAGGCGATGTCTGTCACTCAAGAGTCCAGCTCTGTTTCCTGTTCTGGGGTTCACATGCCTTCACTGCTATGTCACAGTCCTTTCTGATTAGCTCAGATCTCCTGCATTAAGCTTTGGCTTTGTGGTGATCTTCAGACACAGGGGTCCTAGGGAGGATTTACAAAATTAGGGTAGGAGCTGGTGGATCTGTTCGTGGCCATGAAGATCATGTGCCCAGAAAGTGGAGAGTAGAAATGACAAGAGCTGAGAAAGATGTGCTACTGTCACGTCTCTGATAATTCCCAGCACAGCCATCTGCCCAGTAGTTCTCTACGACACCAGGCTGATAGTTCCACCAACCAGGCATCCATTACAATTCTTGGACACTCATGGGAACATTCTAAAGAACATCACACCACTGACCTGATGGCCACCATTTTACATGTCCGACATTAAGGACCCAGGTGTCCTCCCACTCCCCTTTTTCTTGTTTCCTATGGAGGTGTGGCCTCACCTTGCCACAGCTCTGTCTGCATAGCATCATTTGTTAGTTCTGATCTTGTCTTGGTGGGAGAGTTTGGGGCTGGGGCATGAGGCAGCTCCTGCAGCTGTATAGCTGTGGCTTGAAGGGGCTGGGAGTTGGAAAGCAGCAGGCAAGGAGTATGTGGAGGACTTTCTGTGCCTGAGAAGTCCCCTCCCTCCTAAGTCCAGGGCCTGTGAGGTCAGACGTGGCTCAGAACTCATTTTTTAGGCCAGATATTTGATGTTGTGTCCCAGCTGTAGAGGGCTCTAGCATCTGCTGGGAGAAACTTCCCAGGCCTGGGCTGGACAGGACATCACAATACACATGTGAGAGGGAAAGAGAAGTTCTCTACCACATCAACAAGCACCCTGCTTTTCCTTCTCCAGACAGTGTCTAAGTGTGCAGCCCAGGTTGATCATAAACTCCTGTTTGCGGAGCCTCCTCTGTGCTGCTGTCACTGACATGTGATAATGTAAGACCTGCAGCCCATGGTGCAGGGACTCTGGACTGTGCCCCTCAGAAGAAAACTCACAGACCACCACTCGATGCAAAAGCAAGAGGATTTGTTTACTCTGATCATGATAGGGTTGCCCCTTCAAAGGCAGGAGACGATCCCGAGCACAGGGTTTTTATACCTGAAAATCAGACCATACGTGCTTCTTTAGATTGACTGGTCAGCAGAAAAATAACATGAAAACAGCTCAGTAGCTGGCAGCTTGTGGTTTTTTTTCCAAGAACAGTCCACCCTGCCCCAAGTTTTCAAAACAAGTTCATTCTGCTCTCTAGAGAGGACCATCTGGTCTGGCCTTTGCTCAAGGTTCAGGTGTTTTGCTTTCTAGTCTGGCCCCTAGTCAAGGTTCAGTTGTTTTGCTTTTTGATCTGGGATGGTCTCATTTCTCAATAACACCCAGGGCTGTCAGAAACCAGGGTCGACTCTAAGAAACTTGGTGAGAATACCCCAGTGACCTATAGAGGGACAATGACAGAAACACTCCATACAAGTGTCATGGCCATTGACAATAGAGGACAATGACCCCAGACTCACAGAACTGAGAGAAAACATTATTAGAATCTAAACATCTCTTGATAGAAGTTCAGACTCAGGCCTGAACAGGCTCACTGCCCACATGATTAAAGAGCACAGACACTGAATAAGTTCCTAAAATGCCTGAAATCTTTTGATCATGTGACCTAAATAGACCAGGCTTATTGAAAGAACAGGGATGAGGATTTCGCCAGATGACACAGGGGGGAAGGGACAGTATGAAAGCCCAGGGTGGACACACTCAACTCCACACAGCTGTCCACTGTCCCCAGAGGAAATGGACTTAGCACAGCAAACACAAATTCCATAAGATTCCATGACTTTATTTTCTCCATCAAACTCAACTCACCTTTAAAACACATCTGGCAGAAGTTGCACAACCATATGCAAATGCCTAATTAAAGACAGAAACAAGAAGTTGTAGCTCAGTGAAAACTCAAGTTCAGTCAGGGATGGAGGTTCCCACCCTGCATGGTTGGAGCAGGAGAGATGACTGGGGAAGGAATGCTGATCAGTGGGGGGTAGGGCTTATTGCTGCTCAGGGCTGGGCTGAACTCATCTCCTGTTACATTGTGCTCACAGGAGACAGACACCTTCACAGTCAGATGCAGGAAGAGAAGTCATCAGTTCTTGAAGCCACAATGAGCAACCAGAAAGAGAAAACAGATCTATGCGGTTAGGCTTAATCCAGATGTCTTATCCTATAGATAAAAAGAACAAAGAAGAAATTCAGGTCTGTGTCTTTGAACGGCAACATACCGAACATCCCATCACATATTCAATGGTCCCAATTCCAAGAGTTCCCAGCCTCCAGGGTTCGATCCTCTGATTCTACCCTTGTCACAGACCAGCGTCACAGAAGGCTGACATCCTAGGAACTTTCCTTCCCTGTGGGAAGTTCCATGAGAGGCCAGATCAAAGCCTTTGAAGATGCAACTAAAGGAAAATGTGTGGGCTGGCTGGGGTCCTCCCTGGGCTCCTCACGTGTCTCAGGGATGAGCCGCCACTTTAATTACTGAAAAGCCTGAGGCCTCACTTTTTTATGCCCAGAAAAGGAATGTTTTTATTAGATGTCATGGAGGCAGCAGGATCTAGAGACGTCTCCTGATTCGTAGCTCAGGTATGTTTCCAGAACTGTGATGGTATCTGTTCTAGACAGTAACCTTTCCCTCTGACCTCTGTGAACTGAGTATTTGGTTTCCGATCATACTGGTGACACTTTGTATATTATTTTCTTCATGCTTCACAATGGAGTTGATGTCAGCACATCAGCCCAAGACTGACTAAGCAGCTGTGTTGATGAAACATTGCTCTCACATGGCAGGGCACACTCACAGTTTCGGCTTGATAATTTCCTAAAGATATGAATTCAAACCCCACCCCTTCCTTACCTTTTGTCCTCCTCTTCCAAATCAGAAAAGTCACCACAGCTCCCATTAGCAGAGCTCCAGAAACCAGAGCAGTAACAGTAGCCATGATGGGGATGGTGGGCTGAGGACGCTCTGGGAAGGGAAAGGAAGGAAGCAAGAGTGAGGCCTCTGACCCCAGCTCTCAGTCTTGACCCTGCTCCCTTGGCCCACAGGACTCCCACTCTCTCTGTGAGCAGTCTCTGTGCTCACTCCCAGTGCTGCTTACTCCCTCTCAGGGTGAGGGACTCAGACAGTCCCTCATGCTGCACATGGCATGTGTACCTCTGCTCCTCCCCAGAAGGCACCACCACAGCTGCCCACTCTGGAAGCTTCCATCCCCTGCAGGCCTGGTCTCCACCAGCTCCATGTCCTGGGTCTGGTTGCTCCCATCCCTCTGCCAGGTCAGGGAGATGTCAGCAGGGTAGAAGTTCATGGCCCAGCATCTCAGGATGATATTCCCATCATGTCTGACCTTATGGGTCACATGTATTTTGAGGGTGTCTTCGGGGAACAAGGTGGAAAATTCAGGCATTTTCCATTTGTCCTGAAGATCCATCAATGCAGATGTAACCTTGTTTGCATGGAGGTGAGAGCCGGCTTGAAGGGAAGGTGCCGCCCCCACGCAGCAGCCTAAACTCAGGATGTGGGTTAATGCTCAGGCAAGGTATAGCTATCTTGAGACAGAACTATTCACAATTTTCTGAGAAACCACCAGATTGAATTCCAAAGAAGTTGTACAAGTTCTTACACCCACCAGCAATGAAGGAGTGTCACTTGCTCTACATTGGATGTCCTTAGTCCCTGGAATCGCTGTCTGCCTGTTGCTATACCTCCATTTCTATTTCTCACTTTCTTAATTTGGGTCTTCTCTGTTTTCTTTGTAGTCAGTTTGGATAAGGATTTGCCAGCCTTGCTGATTTTCCCAAAGCACCAACTCTGTTTCAGTGATTCCTGTCATTGCTATTTTTCTTTTTTATTTCTGTTTTAGTGATTTCTGCCCAGTGTTTGGTCTTTTCTTGCAGTCTACTCTTGTGGGTGTGATTTCTTCTGTGTGTTCTAGAGCTCTCATGTGTGATCTTAAGTTGCTCATAGCAGGTCTCTCCAGTTCTTCTCAATATAGGCACTTGGTGCTATGAAATTTCCTCTCAGAACCACCTTTATTGTGTCCCATAACTTTGGGTATGTTGTGTATTCATTTTTAATCTCTTTCTTCATTTCTGTCTTGACCCATTTGTCATTCAGTGAAGAGCTGTGCAGTTTCCATGAGTTTGGTTGCATTTTCCCCTATTGTTGCTGCTATCCAGCTTTAATCTGGATGGTCATATGGGATGCAGGGTGTTATCTCAATTTTCTTGGATCTATTGAGTTTTGCTTTGTGTCTGAGAATGTGGTTAGTTTGGGATAAAGTTCCATGAGGTGCTGAGAAGAAGGTGTATTTTGTGTGTTTGAGTGAAAAGTTCTGTAAATATCAGTTAGCTCCAGTATTTCTCTGTTTAATTTTTATCTGAATGACACGTCTATCGGTGAGAGCTAAGTGTTGAAGTCTTCCACTATCAGAGTGTGAGGGATAATATGTGATTTAAGCTGTAGTACTGTTTCTTTTATGAACTTGAGTGCCCTTGTGTTTGGTGCATACACCTTAAGAATTGTAAAGGTCTCAGTGGATTTTTCTTTCCTTGAGGATGTGTCTCTATTGATTAGTTTTGGAGTCTAGTTTGTCAGGTATTATAATGGCTACACCAGCTTTCTTCTTAGGTCTGTTTCTTGGAATATCTTTTCCCATAATTTTTACCCTGCTGTCTATCCTTGATATCAAGGTGTGTCTCTTGGATGCAGTAGGAAGATGGAGCCTGCTTTTGCATTCATTCTGTGAGTTTGTGTGTGTGTGTGTGTGTGTGTTTTATATTGGGCAATTGTGACTAACGATGTTGGAAGATATTAATAGCAGTGTTTTTTTTAATTCCTGTTATTTTGTTGTTCTTGTTGTTCTATATGTGTATGTATTTCCTTCTCTTGATTTTCTGATTTGGGATTAGCCACTCCTTATATTTCTTTGGGTGTGATTAGCCTCTTTAGGACCAAATTTTTTTTGTAATGCTTTTTAAAAACATAATTTACTTATTTTTCTTTTTTGTGCAGTGGTATTTACCCATGTTTATGTCCGTGTGAGGATGTCAGATCATGGAATTACAGACAGCTCTGAGTTGCCACGTGGGTGCTGGGATTTGAACCCGGGTCCTCTGCAAGAGCAGTCAGTGCTGAGCCATCTCTCTGTCCCCTGTGACTCATCCTGCAGGTCAGTCAAACAAGACCCTAAGAGAGGGGACAAGAGACACGAAGAATGGAGACAAGATAGGTATCTGATCAAGTCTCATTTAATGAAGGCAAAGCGTACACTTAAAGAGAAAAGAATCACAAAAGATTCTCCTCAAGTATCACTAATTGTGTCATATGGCAAGGTATCCAAGAATTCACTTAAGGCTACACAAAATTACTGTCCAGCTCCCAGGCTTGCATGAAACTTGCTGTCTCATTCTCAGGAACAGAACACCCCTCTCCCATGGACCGCCAAGGACAGTCCCGGAACTTTAGATAAAGCTCATATCTGCCAAGGCCAAGAAGCAGAATCCCAAGTACCAGATTCCTAAAGTTTCCCACGGCAACAGCCTGTCATCTAATATATGGGAAAGTCCTAGCTGGCAGAGAAATAGAAACTATAAGCTTGGTTAGTAAAGAAAATGGTGATGACCTCTAAAATGGCTGAGTTAGAGTCAAGCCAAAATAGCCATGTCAGAAGCAGCTTCCCACACCCCTGTAGTGCTTTCTTTAGGGATGGGTTTGTAGATAGATATTACTTAACTTTGGTTTATTATGGAATGTTTTTCTTTCTACATGTACTGTGGTTGATAGCTTTTCTGGGTATAGTAGTCTAGGTTGGCATCTGGGGTGTTTTCAAGTTTGTGGAAAATCTGTCCAGGTAATTCTTGACTTTAGATCCTCCACTGAGAAGTCAGGGGTAATTCTAGTAGGTCTGCCTTTATATGTTACTTGGACTTTTTTCCATTCATCTTTTAATAATTTTTGTTCTGTATGTTCAGTGTTTTTATTACTGTGTGATGAGGGGGCTTTCTTTCCTTGTCCAGTCTATTTGGAGCTCTGTCTGCTTTTTGTACCTCTATATGCGTCATCTTCATTATGTTAGGAAATTTTTCTGCTATGATTTTGTTGGAAATATTTTCTGTGCCTTGACTGTGTATTCATTTGGTTTAGGTTTTTGTTTTTTTTTAAGACAGGTTTTTTTTTTTTTCGTAGCCTTGGCTGTTCTGGAACTCACTCTGTAGACCAGGCTGGGCTGGAACTCAGAGATCTGCCTGCTCTGCCCTTCAAGTGCTGGGACTAAAGGTGTGTGCCAAAACGACCCGGATTGACCTGTTTCTACTACTTCCTTTATTTTTGTTGTTCTTAGATTTTGTTGTTTCATAGTGTCCCAGATTTCCTGAATGTTTGTGCCAGGGTATTTTCAGATTTAATGTTATCTTTACTTAGGTCTCCATTTTCTCTATGATTTTATTGACAACCCCTTAGATTCTCCTTCCAGCTCTTGGAATTCTGTTGGTGAGACTTGCCTCTGAAGTTCCTGTTAGCATTCCTCAATTTTCCCTTCCAGAATTCCCTCAGTTTGGGGTTTCTTTATTGATTCTGTGTCCACTTTCAGGCCTTGAAATGTTTTATTCATTGCCTCCCACTGTTTGTGTTTTCACATATTTCCTCAAGGGATTTTCATTGATTTTCTTCTTCAGGAACTCTATCATATTAATAAAGACATTTTGAGGTCTTTTTCTTGTCTTCAGCTATGTTGCAATACTCAGTGCCTGCTGTGCTAGGGTCTCTGGGCTGCAGTGGAGTCACATGACCCTGGCTGCTGTTGACTGTGTTTTAATGCTGGCGTCCAGGAATCCGGGTTTGGAAAGACTCTATTCTAGGTGCAGCTATCTGGTCTTGTCTTTGTTGGGTGGGTGTTTGGTTATTTGGATTCTGTTACCATTTCCGTTTCTGAGGAGAGCATGGTGGCTGTGTGTTGCCTGGTAGGAAATTCTTCTGGGATCCTGATGGGTGTGGCCACTGGGAGATCCAGGTAAAGTGTGTTTCTAAGTACTGGGAGCTGACACTGAGGAATGGGGAAAGGCCAGGAGGATGGGAGCTGAGGAGGTCCACAGGAGGAGGAGAGGAGGGTGTTCCATCAGGATCTGCTTAGTCCTCTGGTACTGGGTGCCGAGAGAGAGGAGAGGCCGGAGCAGAAGGTGTGCTACAGAGGTGGAGATGAGGATGGAGGGTTGGACTTGGAGGAATGGAGGGAGAGGTGGAGATCTGCAGCTAGCCTAGCTGCTTCCCTGATCAACGTGGCCTGCAGGCTCCCAGGAATGTCTGTTGGAATTGGGGACTGCGATAAAGCTATGAGTATGGGGAGAAAGCAGTTTGGAGGGGAAGATCTCTGTGCTTCACTGGAGAAGGGCAGAGAAGAAGGAGAGGCCATATCAGCTTGGCTGCAGAGCTGGGGATGGGACTGGGGAACTGGCTTTGGGGGAGCTGAGAGTGAGCTGAAGATCTGCAGTTACCCTACCTGTTTCCCCGGATGGACGCTTTCTTCTTGACTGTACTGTCCTTTCAAGTTCCTTCTTTGACTTCCTCACAATGACAGATGGAGACCTAGAATTGTAAGCTGAAATAATCATCTTTATCCTCCAAGATGCTTTTAAAATATTTTAGTTTTTCACTTTTGAGATTATACTACATTTCTCCCTTCCCTTCCCCTCCCCCAGCTGTCCCACACACCTCTCCTTATTCCCTTTAAAATTCATGGCTCTTTATTTTATTAACTGTTATTGTGTGTGTGAGACAGACATGCACACACACACACATCCCTAACTATAACCTTCTCAGTCTGTTTAACATTACTTGTATGTATGTTTGTCAAGGACGACCATGTGGTGTTGGATAATGACTTGATGGGCTCTTTTCTTAGAATTCTGTTCCTCCCACTCCCAGCTTTCCTTAGGTGTCTGCAGTTCTTAGTGTAGGGCTGAGACCCTGTGGACTTTTCTCTGTTCACTTTCACATCTCCAGGTATTGTCCTTACTCAGCTCATGTTTGGGTAGTCTGTGGTGGCAGTTTATGGGTACAGCTTCTGATGTTCCTGAGAGGCACAATCTCACAGCAAACACCCTGTCTCTTACAATCTTTCTATTCCTTCTCCCTTCTAAAATGTTTCCTGAGCCTTAGGCATAGGAGTGTCTAAGTTGTTTTTTGTTAAAGTATTTTATCACACCAGCTAGAAGAGTCACTTTGCTCCAAGTGCCTCGAAAGGCAAAGGAGACTCCAATCTCTGCTGATTAGTCAGATTTCCCCACTCTCAGTGTCTTGATTATTACAGGAAAACTAACAGGAGGAGGAGTACTCAGAATAGAAACGTATGGAGCTCATTCATGTTACCCCTGATTTCAGAGTTTATCAGTGCTTTAACCATGCTCAGCACCTGCCCCATGTCCAGAGAGAGATGGACACTTCTCAT
>JAQQSO010003451.1:0-13537 GCA_028658305.1 Pachyuromys duprasi
ATTGGGTTATTTGGTTTCTTGCTTTTTAACTTCTTGAGTTCTTTATATATACTGGATATTAGCCCTCTGTCAGAAGTGGGATTGGTAATGATCCTTTCCCAATCTGTTGGCTGTCTTTCATTCGGGTGACAGTGTCCTTTGCTTTACAGAAGCTTTTCAGCTTCATGAGGTCCCACTTATTGATTGTTGATCTTAGAGCTTGTGCTGTTGGTGTTCTATTCAGGAAGTAGTCTCCTGTGCCAATGAGTTCTAGGGTCTTTCCCACTTTTTCTTCTAACCGTTTTAGTGTTTCTAGTTTTATGTTGAGGTCTTTGATCCACTTGGACTTTAGCTTTGTGCAAGGTGATGACTATGGATCTATTTTCATTTTTCTGCATACAGATATCCAGTTGGACCAGCACCACTTGTTGAAGATGCTGTCTTTTTTTCCACTGAATGGTTTTGGCTTCTTTGTCAAAAATCAAGTTTCCATAGGTGTATGGGTTCATTTCTGGGTCTTCTATTCGGTTCCATTGATCTACTATTCTGTTATTATGCCAATACCATGTAGTTATTGTTGAGCCAATAAATCGGTGCAGCCTTGCTAGGCCACAGAGGAAGACAATGCCACCAGTCTTGATTAGAACTGATAGGCTAGGGTCAGATAAAAGGGGAGAAGGACTCCCCTATCAGTGGAGTAAGAGGGGAGTATAGAGGGGGGAGGGTGGGATTGGGAAGAGAGGAGGGAGGGGGCCACAGCCAGGATACAAATTGAATAAATCGTAATAAACTATGATTATAAAAATGTTTTAAAAGAGTGTGTAATGCTCATGTAAATGAGTCGAGTTCAATTCTCAAAGCTTACACCTAGTGACTCCAACCTCTGAAAGTCCGGATCTGGAGAACCCCTTTCCCTCTTCTTGACTCTGCAAGTGTATTCATTGACATGTACATAAAACACTGTGCAGATACAGCATATAACAAAAATAAAAGGATAGCATTATGTTTAAATATCCATTATGTGAAAGATCAATACTTAGTTTAAGGAAATCCTTCAAATAACAGTTACCCCACAATTAGAAAATTGTGATATTATCTTCCTCTGTTTTCAGAAATAAAGGGATAATTATTATCAAATTTCTGTGCTGATCTCAATGAAATGCTGTCTAATATTATCATGTGATACTTTTTGTTATTTTTTTGGTACTCAAATAGGTGGTGCAAAAGTAAAAGAGTTTTGAGCAGAAAGTGGCTTATAAGCATTTCCTTAAAATTAACTTCACATCAGTCTGTAACAGTTTGTATGTTCATTTAATATTTGAGATGTTTAGTGTTGCTTATGTATATGTTTTATGTCTGACCAGTTGTGATTTAATAACCTATCAGGACTTGATACTTCAGAGCAATGGTTCTCCTCTCAGTACCAATTAATTGCTCATGGTTTTTCATTTTGGACTTGTAAAAATGTCACATTGATTGTCATGTCAACTTGTCAGCATTCAGGTCTTATTTAGGCAACCATATTGTTGAGAATTTGGGATACAACATTCCTACCATATATAGAAGATACTGTCATGCATTGCAAATCTTTTTCTTCTGACATTATAGTATTTCTGCTCTTTTTTTCTTTCTGTAATATACCCCAAGGTTTGGGTGTTGGCATTTTACTAAAGCTGCACCACCTGGACAGGATAGCCCACTGTCATTTATTCTTGGTACTTCAAAAGGTGTGGATGTCTGTTTTATCTTCTATATATTTCAAAAGGGTTTATTGGCAAGGGTTGAGAGCTTTACTTATATGTGGGTATAAAGATAATTACATTTATAAATATAATAGTATTATATATTTCTATACATTCTATTTATAAATTTTATATAATATATATTAAAATAACATCAGTTTAGAAAAATGACAGTGCTAAGTTTTTTGGGATCTATGGCCTATCCAGCCATGGCAGGTAGCTAGGTTTACACACCCAGCAATACATACAATTTTCTCCAAATATTTTAAATAAAAACTTTATTTCAAAAACACTGAAAGGTTTGTGAAAACTAAATACCTATGTTCAGATGTGTCGCTCAAGCTGATAATTATTCATTGCTAAATATTCACACACGAATACACTAAGCTTAATTATCTCTAGATAATTTCATTTTTTTCATAGGAACTCGATTTTATGTATTGGCTCTTCAAGTTTCTAATAAAGCATTCAACTGGCCAATAGTATGTTACAACAATGTGTTTTATTGATAGGTCAGTGTTTCTAGACCCAAGATGAAAGAATTTGTCATAGATGCTAAACACTTATATGCGGTTCAGGTTAAAAAAAAAAAAGGTGCTGAGAATTGTGGTCAACTATGAATTGTTGTTATGTTCTATGCTTTATTGGACCCGATCTAGATGCATTAAGTTTAACAGAAAACAAAATGAAAGCATTAAGAAAATAAAATAGTTTAATGATGGTCAGTTGTAAAGAAATTTGGGGGATAAAACCAAAACCTAAAGACTAAACAACAGATAGATGTGTGATGGATATGGTGGCAATATAAGATATTCCTATGATGCCTTTGTTTTTCTATTTTGTGACATCTTCAAATCTGTTCATTATTTCTAAGTATGTATAATTTTTTCTATATCTAGAATGACAAACATTGTTTTAAACGTAAAGGTATCATTTAAGTGACTAATCTGGGACACCATACTTTGATTTATGTAGTAACGCTCCACTGGAGACATATATAAAATGTGTTTGTTTGTTTGTGTGTGTGCGCGCGAACTTGTATCATCATTATCCAAGTTGTATTTAGACATCATTCCTAACATATCCATCAGTTTAAAATCACATCAGTTTAGGAAGACAGTATCATCCAATAAGAGTTCATACATATACATACATACATATATATACATATATATATACTAGTTGTATCAACATTCAGTAGCAACATAATTTCAAATAATGAAATTAATCACATTTTTACTGTAAATAGTATTATAAAGACAGTTCATGCTAGGGTCTCTAGCTTTAGAAAACAAAAAAGTTATCGATTTACCTTTAAGGAATGTTGTGACATACACGATTAGAAGGCCACCTTGGTAACATCATCAACCATGATGCTAAGACATTTATGGCACACAGAGGCAAGATCTGCTGAGCAGAATCATAAAAATCTATTGCAAAAGGTCTTTGATTTCTTTAAGTGATTTTATGACAATATTTATATCTTCATTCATTCATTTGAGCTGTTTGCTCAATCCTCAACTCTTCTCCAAGGTGATAGCTATTTCTATATTTGTTCATCTGATAAAATATAACGCCATCATTTTTGTAAATGCCTGCTTCCCCACCAGCAGCAGCATCTATTTGAATCAATTATGCAATCCACAATCATCTTCAGTACTAGAGAGAACTTTCTCCCACTACAGTAGTGTCCAAAGAATTGTCTTTTATTTTTTAAAGTCTATTCTAGATGTAGCACAGTGATTTTACTAATATTTAGTGGAATCTCATCTTATAATAATTGCTCTAATTTTAATTCCTAGGAATGACATTTCCTGAGTCCAGGTGAAGCCAAATATTTACACATATCCCTACATTTATCAGTGTTTTTACCATTATCATTGGTAACTCGCGGAGTGAGACTCAACAATTATTGGAAACAAACATTTCGAGGCAGTTGTCATATTAGGGATTAGTAAATTGTGCTATACTTTAGATTACCTTCCATATTCCCACTCCATGTGTCTGAAGTAATCATATAGTTACAGACTGTTTAATGTTGAAAAGCACAGTTAAAAGAAGGAGGTATAGAGGAACATGTGGAAAAAATGGCCGTGATGTATAGGATTAGAAAGGAAGGATCACTCAAGTTTTGATTACAGCAGTTATTCCCAAAAGCACCAAAGAAGGTTTAACCCAGGAATGAAAGTCTTCATAATCTATACAAAGAAAATGTGCTAATATAACCTGCACTGCTCTCATGCGTGAGAACGGTATGAAAAGTAGTGAGAACCTTTCCCATATTTAATTTTCCAATAATTATGACAAATATCTAGAGAAGTGGTTTAAAAGAAGGATTTGGTCTCATGGGTCCTGGGATTGCAGTATAACAGGGAAGGGCAAGTATGGAGGGTGGATCTTCTCAGCCTTCAGTAGAGAAAGTATTAAATACCAGCTCTTCACAACCCGTTGTATAAGGAAACAGTCGGCTCATAAATAATGGTGTGCATAAACTTCAAGGCCCACTGCTCATGAGCCACCATGCCCTTCTTTTCCCCATTATCTTGTAAGCAACACGGCCAGTGAGAGAAAGAAGTATTCAAGCACATGAGTCTGTGGGGACATTCCATATTCAAAACACTGGACCAGTAAGACAGAATAAAAGAATAAACAGGCCATGGCAATGTGCATTAAAATGCACACTTAGACTTTTAAAGAGAAAATAACATTATTAAAACCATAAATCAAAACAAATAAATGAAAATATTATGTTTGAAAAACCATATAAACTTAACTCTACTGTGCCTTTAGAAACATCTTCTCAAGAGTCGAAGACACTCAAAGATGACAGTGTGGAATCATAGGAAAAGTTACAGTCACAAAGATAAAAAAAAAAAAAAACACAACACTTAAAGCTAAAATTATTTAGTAATGAAAATCTTCTAAAAGATTTGACTCAATGATGAGTTAAATTATGGCTATTCAGTAACTATGTAAACTCCTTAAAGAATTAATTAGTTTGAAGAAACTTTAAACTGACATATTACCCTCTGTATGGTCAAGGTTAATTGGGAAAATTTTCAAATGAAAATGATCTGTTATTATTTTCATTTTTGTAAATTTACACCTTTTAAAATTTAATTTAATTTATATTTTTATTTATTACAATTTATTCGCTTTGTATCCCCACTGCAGCCCCCCTTGTCTCCTCCCAGTCCTACCCACTCTCCCTTTGCTTCCAGTATGCCATTTCCCTAGTCCCCAATAGAGGGGACCTCATCCCTTTCTATCTGACCCTAGCTTATCAGGTTTTATCAAGGCTGGCTACATCATCTTCCTCTGTGACCTGGAAAGGCTGCACTGCCCAGGGGGGAAGTGATCAAAAAGCTAGAGGACCTCTAGGGTCCCACCCACCAGGGTATGGAAGGAGATACTGAGAGTCATAGCCAAACTGGGCAGAGTGCTGGAAACCTTATGGAAGAAGAGGGAGATAGAAAGACCTGGAGGGGACAGGAGCGCCACAAGGAGAACAACAGAGTCAAAATACCTGTGCACAATGGGGGCCTGCAGGAACCAATACTCCAACTAAGTAAAGACTATGCATTGAGTGGACCTAGACGCCCTATTCAAAGGAAGCCCATTGGCTGTTCAGTTTCCAATTGCATGCCCTAGGAAGGGGTACAGGGGCTGTCTCTGATTTAAATTTACACTTTCTAAATATACTTTGTGATCTAAGTAAATAAAATGGCAATTGGGACTTTTAAGTTTATTTAAATTTATGTGAAGTCTACAAAAATTCTGCTGTTGTATTAAAGAGCTCTTCATCAACTTATACAAAATTCAACTATTTAAACATTATAAATAGTATATTTTATCATGAAGCAATAACAAATTTAAAAGACAAAAACATTACAATATAATCTAATTCTGATGTTTCTCTGCTTTTTCTCTCATCTAACCTCTCTATTGAAAAAAATGGGTTATTGGAATAATCTAATATTAATGGGCATTTTTTAATCTGTATCTTTATATAAAGTATTTTATGAAAATAAAATAAAATATTTGGGTGCACAATTTATCAATGTATTGAATAGTAATGGATTCTCAATTAACTGTTCCCTTAACTGGAATGAAATTTCCCTCCTTATCTGTTTTGGTACTTGGTAGCAACCTTTCTTTGGTGTTATTCTTGTTACATTTCCTCAGGAATGAGGCATTCTTTCTAAAATACTTCACTGAATTTTGTTGAAAATGGTTGAGTATGGAAGATTTGTTATAATTCATTCGAGGAAAAACCATTTTTAATGGGAAGAACAGGACTGGTACTGGTTTATTTCACAAGTTTCATCCCTGGAAAGATAAATAAATCACTTTGCAACAAACACTTGGACCAGTATTGTAAAAAATACAGAATTATTTGACAGGTATGATCTTGGTAACAGAAGCCTGATAAGAAATGCGCTTTCAGATTAGATAATGCAAAGGGCCACCTGTTATCTTTATCAACATTTATGCTGTTATGTTAGAAACACATATTGTTTTAAAAAATCCCTCAGATTATTTTGATTGTGTTCTGAATAAATCACAGTGTTGACCAAAAGATAAATGAAATGAAAGTATGGTCTTTATAATTTTTACCCACAAGGCAGAAAGAGCGTAAAAAGAGAAAACCTAACCTAACCCATGTGAGAAGCTTTTTTTTTTGAGAGTTGCAGGGTTGTCTTCCTGGGCAGCAACAGTGCCATCTCTGTGGCAAGTTACAGCCCTCCTGCCTCTCCTGGAATCATCAGTGCTCATTCCAATTACACTCATTATTTCTTCTTCAACTAATGTGAAGGCAGTATCTGATGCAAAACAATGCACAGAGGGAAAATCAGTCTTCCTAATGGTGAGGTGCCTGTGCTGCTTCAGTTGGCAATACAGGTAATTTAGCATAAACATAGGTGTTCTCATTAGAAGTCACTTTCTGCGAACACAATGACTTGCCAGTGAAAGAAATGTTATTTATCAGTTCAAAACTAAGTTCTTCAGCCTATTCTCTATATGCTTCTTGTAAGATAACACACATACCAGTCCTAAAAATAAAAATTTTTATTAAAATGAAGACATTGATATGCCTTTCACTCAATATCATGTAACGTAATCCACATGGCGAAGATTCTAAACTCCATTTTAGCCTCATCATCCTGAGAAGTACATATTAAAAAAATAATTGTAACTCATATATTTTTACTACTTTCCTGACTGCTCCAAATTATGCAGAAGTAATGCTGACATCATGGGTTTGAAAAACTTAGTTACCTAAATCTATAATCTTAACTTTCTTTGCTTCAAAATTCTTTGAGTTGATTGTTTCTATTAAATTAAATTCTTGTATCTGGACAACTTTCTGAAATAACTACTCTAGTAATTAGAATAAGGTAAAATAAAACCTGGGCAATAACTAACTAAGTGAAAATATCTGCAAGTGGAGAGACAAAAAAC
Source organism: Pachyuromys duprasi (assembly GCA_028658305.1). NCBI lineage: Eukaryota > Metazoa > Chordata > Mammalia > Rodentia > Muridae > Pachyuromys > Pachyuromys duprasi. The sequence continues at coordinate 7,185 of JAQQSO010003451.1, forward strand.
ATAAACACAAGTAACATTTTATGGATTAACAGGTTACATTTATTAATATAGTTGTATATATGAATACATATAAGCATGCAATAAAATTAATAAAAATAGGCTATGAATTTGAAGAAAAGGGTGTGTGAGAGTTTGAAGGAGGAAGCTAATGTGAAACATAAATTACAATCTCAAAAATAATATAATTACATCACTTCCATTTACTCCCTCTAATTCCTCCCATGTGCTCACATCACTCCCTCTCAAATTGATGAGCCCTTTTTTATTTCATTATAATGGTTATTTACAAGTTTATAAATATGTGAATACAACCTGCTGAGTCTGTTTATTTTGTCCTCCCTTTTCACAAGGGTCATTTTCCAAATACCCCAGGAGGACAAAGGGACCAAGCAGAAGCAGTCACCTTGAGCACAACTGAGTCAGCTTAAAAGAGGCAGTTAATTTTGTTGCTTCAGGGATGAGTTATATAAGGGTTATGGGCAAGAAGGGCTGATTGGTCATAGCATAGTACCTAATTAATATACAGACAGAGGGAAAAAGAGCTGAACTTCTGAACCAAGTCATACAGTACTTTCAGGAGGTTCTGTGCAGGGTCATCCTCCAAGCATAGTTAGGCATCTGTGCTCTCCAGAAAAGGTCAGGCAGAGAAGAGAAACCCCAGTGAGAAAGAGAGTCCCTCATTTTTCGCTGAGCACAGAGACCTATCTGGAGATGGTGGACTATGACCTTAATAGCAGGGTCTTTCAACATGTCTGGTGTTGTTTATGTACAAATGACCACTTAGCATTGGGTGACCAATTAGAGGGCTCATTTCCAGGTGTAAGAATTCTCCCTCTCTCAGCAGTACTTAATTTTATCTAGTTTCTTTTTTATTTTTTATTTTTCTAGAGATGGGGTTTTCACATTCCAAGATTACATGTTTAATGGTGTTGTCATTGTGCAAGCCTTATTCAGGCAGCCTATCATTGAAGCATCATAGATTAAAATTCACTGTTGGTTTGTTTGTTTGTTTGTTTTGGAAACACGGTCTCACAGAAGATGTTTTATTCGTATTGCTCTGGGATGAGTAAGTAAAGAATATGTTCTTAACCACTTGCCATATCTCCAGATACCAATCTATCCAGGCCTCTCTGTCTCTGTCTCTGTCTCTGTCTTTGTCTTTGTCTTTGTCTCTGTCTCTGTCTCTGTCTCTGTCTCTGTCTGTCTCTGTCTCTGTCTCTGTCTCTCTCTCTCTCTGTGTGTGTGTGTGTGTGTGTGTATATATATATATAATCTATCTATCACTTTACAGCCTGATCTCACCCCTTCCCTCCTCCCTTCCCATTCCCACATTAACACTCCCTTTTCCCCATTTTGCTGTCTCTTTCTTCTCAGTGAAGGGGGGTCCAAGGGCTACCAACCCATCCTGGCACCTCAATTAAGTACATCATCTCCCACCATGCCTAACAAGGTAGCCCACCTAGGGGAAGGGGGTCCTGATGCAGTCAACAGAGTCAGAAACAACCTCTACTCCCACTGTTAGGTTCAAAGTTAGTTGACAATGTAGGTCTTCTTGTGTTGTTCTTGACCCCTCTGCCCCTCTTTATCCTTCCTCCCTCACTTCCACAAAACTCCCCAAACTCAGACTATTGTTTGGCTATGGGTCTCTTCATTGGTTTCCAGCAGCTGCTGGATAAAGCCTCTCAGGAGAGAATTGTTGTGGATATAATCATGTTTTTGTTTTGGTCTCAGGTGTGCAATATAGGACTGATTCAGATGGCCCACAGCAGCAGATTATTTGCCTCATGAGGGCTCTGACAGGACCTCTTTCCCAGCTGAACATAGTTTAATTTTGTGGACTCTGAGAGGGAATAAATGCCAGAGCCCAGAGAGTGGCGGAAGGGAAAGAACAAGGCTACCCCTGCTTCCCCTTTGCTGTTCCTGGTTGTTGTTGTGAAACAAGAAGGTGGAAATCTCTTGAAATGAGGAATGGGCTGGCTCCAAGAAACCCAATGACCCTGAGCAGCAGGAAACAGCTAAGAAAAAAATTGTGCCCCGTTTTCCACTAGCTCTTTCTCTCTCCTACCTGGCATTGGGGTATTGAAAGAGATTGGAATAGAGTAGGGAGAAAAAGATAAGAAAAATAAGTAAGAGTTTTTAAAAATTAACACCAATATACAGTTATGCTAGGTTCCTGTCTACAATCTCAGCAGAGATTAATAATAGTGATAGGGGTTGACTCTCTCCTATGGGGTGGGTCTCAAGTTGGGCCAGTCAATGATTTCCCATTCCCAAGGCTCAATTCCATCTTAATCCCTACACTTTTGTAGACAAGATAAATTTTGGGCTGAAGGTTTTATGAGTAGATTTGTGTCCAGCTACTTCCACTGGAAGTACTACCTGGCTACAGGAGGTGGCCACTTCAGGCTCCTGAAATCTAGCTGCTAGTAGTCTCAGTTAGGGTCACTCCCATAGACTCCCAGGAGCCTCTCCATCTCAAAGATGCGCCCCAGCACACACACACACACACACACACACACACACACACCTTTTTTTTTCACTTAAAATACATCATTGTTTAAAATAAGAAAAAAGGGTATCACCTTGAAAATGATGAAATGCTTACAATTAAAACAAGAATTGGCCATAGTGAAAGAGAATCCATGAAAAATCTTTCTTTCAATTAAAATGATCATTGTTTTAAAAAGTAATACCTTGAAAGATTTTAATGAAATGCTTCTAGTTATGGTTAACACTGTATATGGCCATTTCTGTAATCTCAGACTTGAGAGACAGATATAGGAAGATCTCAAGGTAGAGTCTAGCAGAGATGAGAGAAAAGGTTTAAGGGGCTTGTTTTTAGCCAATGAGCTGAACAAAGAGACATTGTGTTTCCAGGTTCTGCCTATTACGGATAAAGCTGCTACGAACATAGTTGAGCAAATGTCCTTGTTGTGTACTTGAGCATCTTTTGGATATATGCCTAGGAGTGGTATAGCTGGATCTTGAGGAATCACTATTCCAAATTGTCTAAGAAAGCACCAAATTGTTTTCCAGTGGGGTTGTACAAGTTTATATTCCCACCATCAATGTAGGAGGGTTCCTCTTTCTCCACAACCTTTCCAGCATGTGTTGTCACTTGAGATTTTGATCTTAGCCATTCAGGTGGGTGTAAGGTGAAATCTCAGGGTCATTTTGATTTGCATCTCCCTGATGGCTAAGGACGTTGAGCATTTAAGTGTTTTTCTGCCATTCTACAATCCTGTACAGAGAGTTCTCTGTTTAGCTCCATACCCCATTTTTCAATTGGATTACTTGATTTGTTGCTTTTTAATTTCTTGAGTTCTTTATATATACTGGATATTAGCCCTCTGTCAGATATAGTGTTGGTGAAGATCCTTTCCCAGTCTGTAGGGTATCATTTTATTTTGATGACAGTGTCTTTTGCTTTACAGAAGCTTTTCAATTTCATGAGATCCCATCTATTGATTGCTGCTCTTAGAGCCTGCCCTGTTGGTGTTCTGTTCAGGAAGTAGTCTCCTGTGCCAATGAGTTCTATGGTCTTCCCTAATTTATCTTCTAACCGATTTAATGTGTCTGGTGTTATGTTGAGGTCTTTGATCCAATTGGACTTTAGTTTTGTGCAGGGTGATAAATATGGATATAGTTTCATTTTTCTGCATATAGACATCCAGTTGGTCCAGCACCATTTGTTGAAGATGCTGTCTTTTTTCCATAAATGGTTTTGCCTTCTTTGTCAAAAATCAAGTTTCCATATGTGTGTGGGTTAATATGTGGGTCATCTATTCGGTTCCATTAATCCACCATTCTGTTTCTATGCAAATATCATGCAGTTTTTATTACTATTGCTCTGTGTAACAGCTTGAGATCATGGATGGAGAGAACTATAGATGATTGTACAGGATTGTTTTAGAAATTCTGGGTTTTTTGTTTTCCCATATGAAGTTGAGAATTTTTCTATCAAGGTCTGTAAAGAATTGTGTTGGTATTTTGATGGAAATTGCGTTGAATCTGTAGATTGCTTTTGGCAGAACAGCCATTCCATTGAATCTATAGATTGCTTTTGGCAAAATAGCCATTTTCACTATGTTAATCCTACCAAGCATGGGAGATGTTTCCATCTTCTAATATCTTCTTCAATTTCTCTTTTCAGAGACTTGAAGTTTTTCTCAAATAGATCAGAACCTGGAAACAACCCAGGTGTCCCTCAGTTGAGGAATGGATGCAGAAATTGTGGTACTTTTACACAATGGAATACTACTCAGCAATTAAAAAGGAGGAAATCATGAAATTGGCAGGCAAATGGTGGGACCTGGAAATGATCATCCTGAGTGAGGTATCCCCAAAGCAGAGAGATACACATGGTATGTACTCACTTATATAGAGCTATAATATAGGATAAACATACTGAAATCTATACACCTAAAGAAGACAAACAAGAAAGAGGACCTGTGGTAAGAGGATTAATCTTCTCTTAGAAAGACAAATGGGATGGACATTGGATGTAGGAGAAAACAAATAGCAGGACAAGAGCCTACCACAAAGGGCCTTGGAGGGACTCTACCTAGCAGTGTATAAAAGCAAATATTAAGACACATAACCAACCCTTTGGCAGAGTGTAGGGAATCATATGAAAGAAGGGGGAGTTAGTAAGACCTGGAGAGGACAGGAGCTCCACAAGGACCAAGTATATCTGGGCACAGGGCTCTTTTATGAAACTGCTTCTCCAACCAAGGACCATGTGTGATATAACCTAGAACCCCTGCTTGAATGTAACAAATGGTAGCTCAATATCCAAGTGGGTACCCTAGTAAGGGGAGGAGGGACTATTTTGGACATGAACTCAATGGCTGGCTCTTTGCCACCCCAGCCCTGGAGGGAGGAGCAGCCTTGCTAGGCCACAGAAGAGGACATTGCAGTCAGTCCTGAAAAGACATTATAAGCTAGAGTTAGATGGAAGGGAAGGAGGTCCTCTCCTATTAGTGGAATTTGAAAGGGGCAGGAAGGAGACGAAGGAGGGATGGGAGTTATAGGGAGTGAATGTGGGAGGGGGCTTCGGCTGGGATACAAAGTACACAACCTGTGATTAATATAAAATAAAGTAAAAATGTTAAAAAAAGACATTGTGTGTAAAAAACAACAAATGCCAGAAAATCACATAGATGGGGAAATGAACTCACTAAAAGATGTTTCTTTATAAATAATTCTTTTTTTGTTTTATCTTGCATTTGTTTAGTGTTGATTTTATTTCTTTTTTTTAATACACATTTAAAATAAACTTTGTTTACTTTGACCATTTAAAAAATGCTACAAGTTTTTCTTCAACTTTGAAGACCCCTGTGAACACCTAGGCTTTGCTAGCTAACATTATAGATATTAGATATGGTTTCATAATTATGTCAGAGATGGCCACAAAATTTGTGTGTCCCAACAGGAATAAAACAATAAGACTTCCTGGTAAAAACTTACAACTTATAGGGCGATTCATAAAAGGGTAAGCTTTTCCATAACTGCAGTTTGTAGCTCATGGAGCTAGTTATAGATTACAACTAGATTGTAGATTATAATTATTTATTCAACAAAAACTTGAATAAATAGTTGCTCTGGATGAGAAAAAATACTTTTTTGAATAGATTTATTTATTTTTATATCAATCACAGGTTAGGTTTTTTGCATCCCATGCGTAGCCCCCTCCCTCACTCCCTCCCACCCTCTCCAACCCTCCCTCATCTCCTCCCAGCCCCCTCCAAGTCCACCAACAGGGGAGGATCTCGTCCCCTTCCATCTGACCCCAGATCATCTTGTCTCCTTAGGGCTGGCTGCAATGTCCTCCCCTGGGATCTAGCCAGGCTGTTACTCCCTGGCATGTATGGGGGAGGGTCGAAGAGTCACCCATCAAGCTCAAGACTGAAACAGCCCCTGTTTCCCTTACTAGGGTCTTCAGTTCACCAATGAGTTATCAGGCAACATCTGAGCACGGCTTCCAGGCCATATCCATACATGGTCCCTGGTTGGAGAAACTGTCCCATATAAGACCCTTGTGCCCTGCTCACTTGGATCTTTGTGGAGCTTTTGTTCTCCCCAAGTCTTACTAACTTCCCCTATATTTATTATTACTTCCAGCCCTCTGCCAAGGGCTTAACCGAGAGTCTTAATAACTGTTTTGATACATTACTATACTGATTCTTTCATAGGTCCTCTTTGGTTTGCTCCTGTCCTGTTGCTTGTTTTCTCCCCGATTCAATGTCCCTCTCATTAGTCCATCCAAATGAGCATTGATCATACCAACCTGGCTCCTCCTTCTTGTACATCTTCCCTGTGTAGATTTCAGCATTAACTTCCTATCCTACAGG
>JAQQSO010003452.1:0-13536 GCA_028658305.1 Pachyuromys duprasi
CAAGCTGATCCTCCTGCCTCCTGCATGTCTTCCCTAAGAAGGTCTTCACTAGTGCCATTTCTTCATTAAATTCTCACTGTCTACTCGTACTGGGTACGAGTGAACAAATGTCCCTGATGTCTACTTAACAGCCCTTCCTCAGTCCTGTTCTGCCTTCTGGGGAGGTGAGCCCCCAAGCCATTTTACCTCAGCGGAAGGGACAAATAAGATGGCCTTGCTGGACTCTTGAAAGGAAGGAGGAATCTGAGAAGGGAAAGGCAGACACTTTGGTCCAAATCCTAGATCCACTTCCAGGACCTCCCTATGTTTTCTGCTTCTTTGATGGTGAAATGGAATAACGCCTTCCAAGAAGTCGTTATTTTAAGGGCTAAAAAGATGTGCTACAATTCCTAATTCGGCTGAGGAAACACTGTTCACAGAAAGTGTAATTCCTCCTTTCTTGTACGGACAAAAGTTTAATCTTTTCTCTCTCCACTGCAAAGGCTGCATATCAGAAAATACAAGAAAAACAGATGGGGTGTATTCAAACCCACGTTATTTCATCACGGAGCCTGTGTGGGGTGGGGTGATGAGCCAAATAAAACACATGTAATGTGTGTATTAGCAGATTTTCCTGGGGAAGGGACACAGAGCAGAATCAAAACAGCCACTGGCACAGGGCAGTAAAACTGCCCACCAGGTGAATTACAAGTGAGTCCAGACACTTGAACGCATTAGTTACTGTTGAGTGCTGTGACGGAAAGACCCGCCGAACAGCTTAAAGGTGGGACTTTTGTGGCTTGGAGTTCAGGCATCCCTCCATTGCAGCAGCAGCTTGTGGGGGTAGTCCCCACTTCCCGTCGGATGAGGGAGCAACAAACACCCCCAAACCAATACCAGGTCAAGGCCACCCCCAGAGACCAACTTCTAGCAGTGGCTCTAACTCCCACACCTCCCACAGCCTCCAAAAATAGCATTGGCAGCTGGGACCAAGAGTTCAATCCGCGAGCCTGCAGGGAATGCCTCACATTCAACCACACCACTGACATTCCGCTTTTCACAAAGTGGGTCACAGAACAAAATGCAGAATAAGAAAACTGCAACATTTCTTTAAAAATTACCGAAGAGAGAGAAAAAAATTCTAGGTGTCCCTGGGTAAAGCAAGGACCCTAAAGAACACAAAGAAAGCATGAGTGAAACAAAACCCGACAAATCTCATAGTTTAAAGACTTCTGCTCTGCCAGAGACATTAAGTACAGGATAAAGCAAACCGCAGACTGGGAGAAGATGCTTGCAAAGAAGAAAGCAGCTCAATAAAAGGTAGGCTGAAGATCTGAACAAATGTTTCAGTAAAGATACGTAAACAGTAAATAAAAGGATGTGCAGAAAAGCCTACAAGCTGTGCCATCATCAGGGCAGTAAATTAAGGAGAGACAGCGCCACGTGCCCAATGCATTAGGCACCTCCCACACAGTGGCAGCATCGCATGCTGACAGGGATGAAGAACATGGCCAGGCTTGTCTTCAGCCACAAGGAGTTTCCTTCTCTTCCGGTTAACTCCAGGCACTTTGGAAGACAGCTTGGCAAAAGGTAACCTATGAAGTTAATTGTCTGACTGTGTTTCTATAACTTTCATGATCCTAGATATGAGATATGGTTCACGAATAGCTAACGTGAAACTCACTCAGGAAGTTGCCAAAGAGACAGACAGGCTACCTACTACGCCCCCATGTTAAATCAGCATGACCCGGTAATGCTGGAAGTAGATGCAGAGAGTTGGTACAGAGCCAACCGCGCAAGGTTGGTTGGAAGTGGCATTAGCAACCGTGGCTGAATCAGAGAAAAAACAAGAAGGGTAGAGAACTGAGCTGTGTGGGGTTTCCTGCGGAGGCCCCTGGAGGATATCTTGCTGGAGATCTCAGCCTGAGACGGGCAAAAGCTAGTCATGTTAGACCAGGGACCGTCCCCTGCAGGCCTGCTGCTGAAGACACCTCTGCAAGTCTTCCCTGTCCCCATGGACCCAGGCCAGTCCACAGCTGAGGTAGCCAGGAAGGCAATGATTCATACTGGAGTTTCTCTGAGGCCAAAGCCCTCGCTGCTGCCATGTTTACTATTCTCTCAACAGTTTTTCCCTCAAGGCTCCATCCGAAGCCCTCGGATTTCTTCAACACAACTCCCCACCTAACAGGTGAGGGCCATATCTATCAAGCGTTTTTGTTTTTCTTTTAGCACACATTACTTTTAAAGTTCTTTTAAGAAATGGCTTTGTGTAGAGCACTTAAAACAGGTTTTGGAAATACTGAAAGAAATAATATCAGACTCAGGACCTCACAGTCTAGTAATGAGGAGAAGGGTTCCCATTCCTCTACCTCCCTCTTTGCCATCGCTTCACATTTGAAAGTCCTTTTAACTCCCTCTCCCCTGCATATTTGGTGATCTTTTGCTTTTTCTCTTAAGACTGCTAATTAGATGACTTTCCAGTTTTCCCAAACTATTAGGCCATCCGCAAAATCACTGTAACCCTTTAAGAGCAAAGTAGCTGGAAAATGGAGGGAGGCAGACCACAGTGACATCAAACAGGGAAGGTGACCAGAATGCTGCCTGGCATTCCTCCTCCAGGCTAGCAATGCAGTCTCAAATCAAAAGATGCTGTGGAGTCTCCAAGTCCAGGTGAAGGAGCCAGCTGCCCTGTCTTACTGCAGACTTCAGACTGAGGCCAGGTGCTATAAGAGAATGAGGGAATGCTCAGTGAGCTTCTGGCCACCAGCCCCACAGGCCAGGCCCCCTCCTTTCTGTTGGAGGTACAAAAGTCTTCACAGGAAGCCAGCCTTCTCTTTAGTCATCTCCTGCCCTGAAGATTTCCATTTGCATTCCAATAATACTGTAGGCAGGGACTTCACTCACAGCCCTTCTGCCTCCACCATGCTTTTCCTTACCATCTATAATCCCTGGCTACTTCTTCATCAACTGCCTTCATTCCTTCCTACTCTTTGGTCAGGATGACAGAAGTCTACACAGATCTTCCTCGATTTTTTCATCTCCTCACATCTGTCCTCTCCTCATATGAGTTAACATGTCTTTACTTTCCACCAGACTGTAAGCCATTTAAAGGCAAGGTATGTTGGCTTTCCATCCCTCCTATCCAGAACAGCATCTAGACGTACCCTTCTGTCACTTTCCTGGTATGTAGCTGTGAGCAACAGAGCACTCAGTGTGGGTTAAGCACACCACCTTGCACCCTAGCTGCACAGGCTTGAATCCTAACTACCTATCCATTAGTAATTTTTCTATCATCTATCACCTACCAAGCACCTATTTGTGTTCACTTGTCATCACTTACTCTGAACTCAGGGTTATTGTTTCTGAGTCTTATCAGGTATGATGTGAAGACAAAAACATCAAGCTGGTTTTCTGTGGGATTTGAGTAAAGAGATAGGCAGATAATATAGGTCGGTATGAGAAAGAGAGAGACACACACAGAGAAGATAAATAATAGATGATAGATAGTTAAAAAGATGAAGACATAGGTAATTAATATATGATGAATAGATGATTGGTTATAGAGAGAGGACATATGCATAGATGACAGATAAATAGATGACTGGTTATAGACATGATATATACATAGATGACTTAGATAGATAGATAGATAGATAGATAGATAGATAGATAGATAGATAGATAGATAGATAGATAGATGACAAGTAAATGATTCAAATAGTAACTGACACTAAATTTGGGGTGAGTGCTAACTACCAAAATCACCACCACCATCATCTAACTGTTTATTCTGAACGTAGGTTCTTGGATCCCAAAGATACCAGACTCAAGTTCACCACAACACATGCTTACTGGGATAGACAAATTAGACAAAAGGGACAGATAGAAAGGAAAGAAAAGGAAGCTAGGGTATTAGGAAAACTCTTGGGGAGATAGGAAACATTTCCTAGCAAGAGAATTATAGACTCTTCATTTCAGGATATTGTGTTCAAATACTTAATTTCTTTAAAAAGAAAAAGTTGTTGAGAAGAAAAATACTAAGTTGAGGAAAAAGAAAACTTAAAAAAAAAACCCAGAGAACTGCAAGAAACAAGCCAATATGTAGCATGCATCTGCCAGCAATACCCTCATCAAAGAAGGAAATAAGATACAAAACTGAAATTGCTATTCAAAGAAACTTGATAAACAAAATAGCCATTCAATATAACAGATGTCTGTACAATAGTATGAGCCATGACTAAAATATCTGACCCCTCACCTACCACTGTCAGTGTTACCAATCACAGAACTCTTAACTAGAAAACCTGAACTGCATGGAATAAAACCAGCTGTACCACAATGTCAGCAAAATACATTCAGACTGACAAGAATGGGAATATTCTGAAGTCCTCATCAAAAAAGTACACTTTCAGAGGTTTCATTCTCTCAAGTACTCATTACATGCCTAGCATCCATTTACCTCTAACTCATGGAATCTGTTCTGCAGTTTTAAATCCCTGATGGATAGCCCTGGTGATCTACATGATGGAAGATTATGGCCTTTGGACTCCCACCATTACATGACGAACAATCAAGTCACCTAGCTGAAGGTCACCAGTGTGCACTGCGCTGAAAGACTTATTCTAAGGTGAGAGAGATGTTATCACTTTGCAACTCCAATTCAGGAAAGTTACTGGTTATTTTTACTGCTTTCATGTTCAAACCCAAATGTCTGAATAATGGCTTTTTATGCTCTCTGTGTCTTTCATGGACACTGTGAAAGTTATGAGAAACAATGTCATATGTCAGGGGAAAAAAAAAGACAAAACCTGATACACAAATAAAGACTGTCAAAAAATATTAATCCTCACGTTTCTTTGTTGCTTCATTTTCTGGTTCGTTTCTGATGGGCTTCCAATGAATTGAAATGCTCAAACAGACAGGCCTTAAAGGGAGGTGACTATTCATTTCTAAGTCTGTCCCTGAGCAGAGCAACTGGTGTCCCTGGGGACTCATTCAACATTCATTCAAATCATGGAGAAAGAGACCCAGTTTGGAAGATATTTTTTTCTGGAGTACAGAGGGGGCCTTTGATCCTAGCTCAGATAACAGCTGCCCTCCCTGAGAGGGTTTTCTGCTAGCTGTGTTCCTCAGGCCACGTAAGTCTCCAGGGAGGTGTCTAGTTGACCTCAAAGCTCAGCCAAGCAACTGACACCTGAGGAAGGGTCTTTGAGTGGGCAAGAGAGCCTGGCATCGGGTGTTATCGCTCTGTCAGTCTCTCTCCTGGCTGGAGACAGCCTACAGGAAACAGACTCCTAACGGAGTCATGTCCTCCCCCTCCCCGGTTCTCCCCCATTGTAGATGCAGAGGAAGGCAGGGAGCCAGAAATCACCTTAGGGTTTAGTGTCCCCACTGTGCTTTCACACTGTTTTGCAATTGCAACTAAGTGTTACCTTGGAAATCCCTTTAAAAACTTGACCCCAAGTTTTTAAACACAGAAGCAAAGGAGAATATGCCTGAGAGTCCCAGGAGGAAACAAGTATGGTGTAGAGTTGAGAAAACAGGCCTGAAGAAAAGTGTCCACTTGGAAGAAAATCGTTTTTCTTTTAGAATTAGGTGGACTTGTAAAGGAACTGGAATGTCCCGTCAAGAATTTAATAGATTAAGCTACATAGTAGCAGTGAGAGGTAATACGACATCTTTTCACTGCTGTGTCTGTGATGGGAACCCTCAATGGAATCACCGAAGGAACAGAAACATAAAAATTACTTTAATAAAATTGTGAAAATCAAAGGGATCACCAGCTACCGCAAGATTTTCTGCTACTCCTAATCTGATAAAGCATCATTCTACTTTCATTAACCTATTCATGTAATAAGCATTCATAAGTAGTTATTTCAGGAAGGCATTGTTTTACCTTATTTCTCATAATGCTGAGGCTCAGCCCCAGGCCCTTGCACATGCTAAGCACACACTCGGTACTGAGTTACACCTTCAGACCCATGGAATTATTTAAAATTTTATAGAAAATAGAGATATATAGAGACCTTTATAGATGAGCATTTATATATGCAGTCCATGCATATAAGGAAGACATTATGATTGTATTGTGCAGTAGTGATAAATATCAGAGAAGTGTCATCAGCCAAAGGATTTAAATCCTGTAGTGATGATCAATTTTATCACAAGCTTTAGTTTCAATTGATTTAATTACAAAGTAATTTAGAGAATTTAGCCATCTAGACAATCTCTCCCCATACCACAAAGAGGAAAATGGCAGTCACGCTCAGTAGGGGGTCATGATCATTGGAAAATTTATGAAGGGAACTGATGTTGCCTTCCAGACTTCATTCTTAGCCATGAGGCACTGCATTGCTGCAGTAACAGAGCCCAGACAAGCAAAAACAAAGGAAAACCCTCCAATCTTCTGCGGCCTTGCATTCTTGAATAACTCTTGCTTGCTCACCTAGGAAGATTAACTGTCATTGGGAGAAAAGTCTTTGATACCCAGGGTGCTTTTGCTTTCCTCAGCAGAGCCAGAACATCAGCAAGGTAGGAAGAAGAGATACGTATTGGGCTTTATGGCTGTGAAGAGACACCATGACTATGGCAACTCTTATAAAGGAAAACATTTAACTGCGGCTGGCTTAGTTTCAGAAGTTTACTCCATTGTTGTCATGGCAGAAAGCATGGCAGTGTGTAGGCAGACATGGTGCTGGAGGAGCCAAGAGTTCTACATCTAGATTGGCAGGCAGTAGAAAGTGAGCTAGCTAGAACTTCTGTGCCCTCAAAGCCTACCCATTACTGACACATTTCCTTCAACAAGGCCACACCTCCCAATAGTGCCACTCCCTATGGGCCAAGCATTCAAACACATAAGTCTATAAAGGCCATTCCTATTCAAACCACAACGTTCAACTCCATGACCTCCATAGTCTCATAGCCATAACACAATTCAGAAATGCATTCAGTCCAACTTCAAAAGTCCCCATAGTTTATAACAGTCTCAAATTTGTTCAAAAGTGTAAAGCCCAAAGTCTCTTCTGAGACTCATGCAATATTTTAATTGTTACCCCTATGAAATAAAAATTAAAAAGCAGACCATGTACTTTCAACATACAGTGTCACAGGATATAGATTACTATTCCAAATGGGAAGAAAGGAAGCATAGTGAGAAAATACTGGACCAAAACCAGTTGGGCAAACTCCAAACTCTGCATCTCCATGTCTGATGTCAAAGTGCTCTTCAGATCTTCAAATCTTTTCAGCTTTGCTCTTTGCAACATGCTTCTTTCTCTTGGGCTGGTTCCACTTTCTGTTAGTACCTTTCCTCAGCTAGTAACCCATGACTCTGGCATTTTGGGGTCTCCAAGGCAATCCAGACTTCACCTCCACAGCTTTACACAAGTACCTCTCTGGGCCTCCATGCCAGGACACAGGCTGGCCTCAGCAGCTTTCCTTAGTCGATGACGGGGATGCCACAACTTGTTTCTTCTATCCTTGACCCTAAAGCCAGAACCAACTGGCCAAATCTGCCAAGTTCTGCTGCTTCCTGGGGCTGGAACATGGCCCCCTTGTTCAACTACATCTTCACTAGCTTTCTGTTTTCAATCATTTCCTTTATTACCTAAGCTTGGCTGTCCTGGAACTTGCTCTGTAGACCAGGCTGGTCTTGACCTCAGCGATCCCCTTGCCTCTGCCTACAGAGTGCTGGGAGTAAAGACATGCACCATCACATGCTAAGCCTTTCTTTAATTCCTTTTTAAAGGTTAGAAGCTTAGTGGGGTGAGATCTTGCCACGATGTCAACACTCCCTTTATTCCATTTAATATCAGCCTTTTCTTTGTTTATCTCCTTGAACATAAGATTTAGCTCCATTCCCCTTTCTGGGACCCTTTCTCCTCAATTTGTACATTTTGTATTTTTCTTTGCTCAGCTTATTCATCTTCATTATAGACCTTTGCAAGAGTGAATACTAGTAACCACACAACAGAGTCAATACTAGGTTGTTTTGAGATTTCTTCTGCCAACACAATGAAACCAAAACTCTTAAATTTAACCTCAGGCAGATTTTCCAGACAAGTCAGAGAGCAGACGCATTCTTTACTAAAATATTGCAGGAACAGTGTCTAGGCTTCATACTAATATTTGTCTCCTCTGAAACCTCTTGAGCCAGGCTCCCACAGCTTAAATAGGCCCCAGAATCACTGTCTTCCATGATCCTAATAGTATGGAGCTCCACTAAGCCACACTTAAAGCGTTCAATTGATTGTCTAATCCAAAGTCCCAAAATCCAAACAAAATCATGGTCCGCTCTATCATCCCAATATCCCAGTCCCTGATACCAATATCTGTCTTAGTTAGATATTTATTGATGTGAGGAGACACCATGACTATGGCAATTCTTATACAGTAAAACATTTAATTGGGGCTGCTTTACAGTTTCAAAGGTTTAGTCCATTATTGTCATGGCAGGAAGCATGGCAGCATGTAAGCAGACATGGTGCTGGAGAAGACGCTGAGAGTGCTACATCTGGATTGGCAGGCAGTAGGAAGTAAACTGGCTTGAGCTTCTGAGACCTTAAAACCTACTGTATAGTAACACAGTACTCCATGGAGGCCATACATACTCCAACAAGGACACACCTCCTAAAATTGCCACTATCTATGGCCCAAGCATTCACACACATGAGTCTATGGGGGGAGGGGGCATTTTTATTCAAACTAACTCAAGATATATTTCTTTTGTATCAGAGAAGGATCTTCCTTGGAGTCCTGTGAGGCTGAAAATGTTGTCCGTAGTAAAGAGAAGGCAGCAGGGCAGAAATGTGTGCTCAACAGACTCAGGCATGTAGAAACACACACATGCAGCAGCCAACTGCTTGCCTAGCATGACACAGAAGATGTTTTGACACCTATTCTCTTTCCTATCTCCTTCCACCCTTTATTTTTGGCAGGAAGTACCCTCTTGGCTACAGAATGAGGCTTTCCCTGTATTCTTGATGGTTTCATCTTGCTATAGATCCAATTAAAAAAGAAAAAGGTCCTTTTAATTTGCTATTTGGTCTCACCAGCACCTCCTGCAGTGCTCTGCCTGAGGAGTGCAATAACTTTCCAGCTGACCCAGGTCATAAGTCACTGTGCAGGCATCTTTATTTCCTTTCCTCTTTATGAAATAACACATCTTTCTATTAAACTGAAGACATTACATTGGACCCAAGGAGCAGACTCAGGATTCACTGAAATGATACTGTGCTTATATAGACCTGTCAGAAATTCAGGGTCTTCTACTTTAACGAAACTTTTAGAGTCTAGTGGTGTATGATTCATTGAAATTGACCTTCCAAAATGAAGGCTACATCATCTGTACCCTCATACAACCAAGAACTGGTTTTTGATTTTTGGAGGCAGCATATTCTTCACTTGAGTCTGTCATTCCAATCCATTTATCAAGCAACCCAAAGAGCTTCTGTTTTGTTTTATTTTGTTTTTCATTAATGGTGAACAGTGTGTGTAGGTATGCCATACCTGGATATCTGTGTATATGTATATGTGTGCATGGTTGTAGGTGTGTAGGCTGTGTATGTTTACATGCATATATGTATATGTGTATGCATATGTATATACATGCACATGTATGTATATATGCATGTGCATGCATGTACACATGAAGTATTTATACATGCATGTATGAATATATGTGTGGGTGTGTTGCACATGCATGTATGTGTTATTTACATGAACATATATGTATGTACATGCATGTGTATGTGAGTATTGTGTAGTGTGTGCATGAATCTATGTGGGATGAGTATGAGTGTGTGGCATTATAGCGGTAGCATCATATCAGTCTCTACTCTATGTTAACCCCTCTTGTCACACAGCCAACATGAACACATTAGATCTTTTTAGTGTGCGACATTTATACCTTTCTCTCTTCTTTATTATTACCATCGTCAAGTTCATCTCTGTACTCAGAGATCAGCATGTCAAAAAGCAATTTAAGGACTAAAGATGAGTTTTGCTCATGGTTTAAGGGACTACAGTCCCTCCCAGTAGAGGAGGCATGGCTGCAGGAGGTTGAAATGACATGTTACAGCTTTCCAGGTGAAGTAAGCAGAACTTTCCAGGAGGAAGAACGGCCAGCTAGCCCAGAATTCCCAGGCCCACCTCGAATGACACACTGACACCAGCAAGGCTCCATTTCTTAAAGGTTCTCTTTAAGACACCACCAACTGCGGACCACGAGAACGAAGAAGCCAATGAGGGGCATGGCACATGTAAACAGTCATAATGACCACATCTCAGGTCTCCTTGTAATGGGACCTTTTCTCCGTCCTGTCACATCTCTTTCTCTTCTCTTTGCTTCTGGGTTCCCCAAAGAATTGGTTGTGACCAAGTCAATGTAACACTGGTGCCTCTGAATGCTTCTAGCCTCTCAGAAGCCTTGTAAGGCTTCTTTTCTGCTTCTTGGAGCCCTGCAGCTATGAAGCATCTGAGTGAATCTATGAAGCATCTATGAAGCTATGAAGTGAATGATCACATGGCAAGAGAAGACAACTGCCATCACTGAAACTATTCCACATAACACTGTAGATGTGTGAATGAGAAGCCTCCTATACCATCTTTGCCAATGGAGCTCCTGACTGAACCAAACACAAGATCAAAAGCAGGGAAACAGCCTTGTCAGCCATGGAATAGAAAGAAATGAATTCCTGGTGCATTTAAATATCCAGTACTTGTTGCTCAACTACAGAGGCAGCTGTAAGTCCCTGTAAGGCACCTGGTACCCAACCGTCTCCCATTGGGTACTCAAAATGCAGGATGGAAAACGCATGTACCAAACAGATCAAGACAGTACATTTAACCATATTTTTGATTGATTCACTTAATAAATAGGTTAAACTGCAAATACACCAGAAATAATATCTTATGTTTTACAAAATGCATGTTAATATTATCAGTAATATAAGAAATACTATGTGACATAAGCACAAAATATATAATCACATAGTACATAATCACATATATGCATCTTATATCTATAAAATAAGATCCAATTTTCAACATTAAGGTACACATTTTTTTAAAATGATGTCCTTATCAGATATCTTATGAACTTAAAATAATGAAAAAGAATAAGTACAGATACAGGAAAATTTTGGTAGAGAACTACAGGACCACAAACAAAAAAAGCGGTTTGCCCTGACTAAGCAGATTGGGAGTGACAGAAAAGACCCGAGAGTCATGATCCTTGGTGCTTTAACTAGTGGAGCCTGAAGCAGCAGCAGCTCAAAGCAAGGCAGTGCATGGAGAACACAGGACCCTGCTGGTCCCTTCACCAGCCTCTGCCATCGGGTATTGGAGCTGAACCACTCTAACAATAAATTCCCGGGAACTTTCCCACGAGGCAGAGCTCTTATCTCCCTTTCCTGGTTTAGTTCAAATCTTATTCCTAGAAGCTTCTTAACTCGGGATGATCTGCTTCTAACCCTAACAGATGAATCTTACTATTGGATGGATGCACACTTGAACACTAAATTCACATAATATAATATACATTCCTTTATCTTTTCATTGTACTAACTGCCCAGTACACAAGTCACTAAATCAAGGCAGGAATGCCTCATAGTCAACACATCCTAGACTTAATTTATTGTCCCCTAAACAGTGACCAGCACAGCTAGTCAACCTGGCATTGCCCTGAGTCTCCTACACCCAAGGTTCTGTCCCAGTTTACCTTTGACACCTAAATCTTCCCCCAGTGTTATTGACCCCTAACTCAGCCACATATTACACATATTCCTGGGCTCAGCATTTACCACTGCTCTCATGGATTATTGCCATCACCCATCATGTGTTACTGTGTGTCCACTCTTCCTACATCCACTCACCATGTCATCACAGGATGCCTTTGGGACATGCAGATGTGGACTCTACTGAGTTCTCTGCACACAGCCATTCCATGACTCCCTTGCTCTGACCCAGCTGTAGGCCCAGGGCCAAACTTATTTCAGGACCAGTCTACCTTACAGTCTCACATCTGGACTCCCAGCCCAGCATGCACACTGCCCTCCAGCCATGAGGATGCTGAGTCTCCTTGCTTCCTGAGCATTTATCCAAGGCCCCACTTTAGTCTATGATTGATGTCACTTACAGCCTGATCTGACTCTAGAACATTAGTTCTTTGCTTGGATACAGCCTCTTTCTCTGTCTTTTCTCCCCTTTCCTTGGGCCCAGGGTACAGAATGGACCACCCTGCTTCTCTGACCCCAACTATATTCTGAGTGTTCTGAGCTCTCTTGTACATAGATCTACTGTGCTTTATTGTATGTATCTGTTTAAGTCTCTTATTTCATTCCTGCCATTAAGCTGACCTCTACAGATGCAAAGCACGCTTCATCCATGAGAGATTTATGTCACTTCAAACACCCCTGCTATATAGTAAAGGTTCCATAATTAAGATGAATCTCTTCTCAGTAACTTGAACACAAATTCAGACAAAACTCAAAAGCTTATCAGCCATAGTTCAAGCTTGCTTGGCTCGTGATTTTGTCTTATTCATTAGTTCAGTTGAAAGTGCTAAAATTTTCAATGCATAAAAATGTGGGAGGGATCCAAGATGGCAGCCCCGGGAGGACACTGTGTCTGAGGAGCAGTACAGCAGTGTCGGCGCAGCGACCAAAAGACTGAAATCTGGGACCTAAAACACCAGCGTTTGTGATTGCCAGGTGAGCAGAATTCCTACGGTGAGGAAATCAAGTGGGAAAGTCCTAGGGACACCCAGTTAATCCCTGGAAAAATTCCGGGTGACCGGCTGTGCACAGCCCTGATCTGAACTCGAAGCTTCCCTTGGTGCTGCCAGCTGCTCGGAATAGGACATACAGTCTCCCGGCCAGGCTGAGGCACCCCAGATACCATTCCATTCTGGGTGCATTGGCGGTGCACATCTGCTAGCCCTGATCTGACCGTGCGGCCTCCCACCACCCCTCCAGCCGCCATCTCTGACCGGGACACAGAGTTCCCAGTCCAGACTGAGGCACCTCAGATACCATTCCAGATCTGGGAGAAACAGCGGGCGCACATCTGCTAGCTCTGATCTGAACGTGCAGCCTCTCGCGGCCCCACCAGTCACCATCTCAGACCAGGACACATAGTTTCCGGTCCAGACTGAGGCAACTCAGATACCAGTCCAGACCTGGGAGAAACGGTAGGCACACATCTGCTAGCCTTGAGCTGAACATGTGGTTCCGGCAGTCACCACCCCGGACCAGGACATATAGTATCTGGTCCACACTAAGGTGTCCCCAGATACCATCCCAGACTGGGGGCACAGCCCCTATCTCAGAAGGAGGCGCCAAGTCCCCAGACCAGAGGGGAGCCCTTAGCAGCAAGCCCAGGTCAGAATGCAGAGACTCCAGACCAGAGCAGCGTCCGTCCCCAGCCGCCATCTCAAACGGGAACACTCAGCCTCTGGCACAGAGTGAGGTGCCAAGCCTCCAGACCAGAGTGGCGACCAGCCTGCAGTGCTCACAACTTCTAGCACAGAGCACAGAGCCGGGCACACAGAGCTAACAA